>SDVV010032128.1:0-11465 GCA_016164225.1 Gammarus roeselii
GCCCTTCCGTTCCCCTTCCGTCCCCCCTCCCCTTCCGTCCCCCTCCCCTTCCGGTCTCCCCCGTCCGTTAGCTGGCCGCGTGAAACCAGTTCCTTCCGTAGACCGGACAAAATCCGTCATACGCTCCTATATCTACTACTCCCAAGCCTCCCCTTAAGCAGAAACCGACACTACGCCCTCACCTCCTGCCGACATCACCGCCATCCTAGGAAGCCACTCAGTTGTTACCTTGATTCGTTTCTCCGACGCGCGTTGCTGAGCATTCGATGGCCGTTATCGATGTTTTACAGCCTCTACCCTCACTATTTACTGACCCTCAGAAGCATCCTCCTGCACAGGCACCATCCCGAACACGCTATTAGGCCTCATCGAGGGCCTAATGGAAAGTAAAATAGACCAATGCATCGACTGTTGGCCCTCAAGCTATAGAACTAAAAGCAATACAACCTAAAACGACAGCCACACCCGCCAGCATGTAATGCGTGTCCTATAAGCTACCATTGAACTATAAACTTGAACAATTTGGAGTGAGAATACAACAAAAAATTGAATCCCAAAGTTTCAAATCTTACATTTTGAAGTTTTATTGTTAAAACTTCAGAATCAAAGATTTTCAATTCTAAAACTACAGACTTTTACCCTTCAAAGACTAACCTAACGACCAAAACATTTGTGTCTAAAATTGCGAAGTTCGTAAGAGAAGAAGATATTTCAAACAGGACCTATTGAATAAAAGCAATACATAAATTTGCTAAATGAATATAACTAATTAGATTTGAGGACCCATCTTCACCGGAGCTCTGACGCGAGTCTCAGTTAGCTCCCCCGTTGGGTACATCACAGGTATATTAGAAGACTATGAAGTCTGCCAGCTGGTAACACTGCAATACCTGGAATGAGGTCAGTGCCAGCTTGCCTCGCATACGATGTGCTGTAATTCTGTGTTTTGAACAAGCTCTTGTAAAGTTTTAAGGCCAAAAAAAAAAATTAGACTTGTGAAGCGAATAAGTTCGGTTGGATAGTCTGACGGCAAAATTAAAAACTGTGAAATCAAACTGTATAAAACGTAACATCTGTTGCATCAAGAGATATATTTTTTTAACCTCAAACAAAGCATACTTTTAAATATGAGACCCTGAAACCGTGAACTTGTAGAAGGGGAAATTTTAAACTATAACCTTACATTAGAAGCCTGATAGTTTAAAATTTCAACAACCTGTTTGAAATCTTATAAACCTTGAAATTTTTTGAAGCAAAGTGACGAAACAAAAGCCGGCAAAACAAAAGCAGGCAAAACAGAAGCAGGCAAAACAGAAGCAGGCAAAACAAAAGCAGGTAAAACAGAAACAGTCACAGAGAAACTGGCGAACAGAAACTCTGATGCAGGCAAAATATTAACCAACAAACAAACTCAGAAACTGTATAAACAAACTGACTAAACGGAACAGGCGAAACAAACAGCCGAAACATAAATTTGTCGCAACAGATATTTATAGGAACATAAATTTGGCATAACAGAAAATTTGTCACAATATAAAATTTGTCGAAACAGAAAATTTGTCATAACAGAAACTTTGTCATAACAGAAAATTTGTCGTAACAGAAAATTTGTCAAAACAGAAATTAGTCGAAACCGAAATTGTCGAAACCGAAATAAATGAAACCGAAATTGTCGAAACCGAAATTGTCGAAACAGCAATTGTCGAAACAGCAATTGTCGAAACAGCAATTGTCGAAACAGCAATTGTCGAAACAGCAATTGTCGAAACAGCAATTGTCGAAACGGCAATTGTCGAAACAGCAATTGTCGAAACAGCAATTGGCAAAACAGAGATTGGCAAAACAGAAATTGGCAAAACAGAAATTGGCAAAACAGAAATAGGCAAATCAGGAGTTGGCAAATCAGAAATTGGCAAAACAGAAACTGGCAAACAGAAACTGGCAAAACAGAAACTGGCGAAACAGAAACTGGCGAAACAGAAACTGGCGAAACAGAAACTGGCGAAACAGAAACTGGCGAAACAGAAACTGGCGAAACAGAAACTAGTGAAACAGAAACTGTCGAAACAGAAACTGGCGAAACAGAAACTGGCGAAACAGAAACTGGCGAAACAGAAACTGGTGAAACAGAAACTGGCGAAACAGAAACTGGTGAAACAGAAACTGGCGAAACAGAAACTGGCGAAGCAGAAACTGTCTGAACAGAACCCGTCTCAACAGGAACTGACGAAACAGAAGCTGGAGAACAGAAATTTGCGGAACAGAAACTGGCTAAATAAATATGTTGAAACAGATTTATTTCGCATCTTTTGCCTTCGATTTTGAGATCGATTAACCTATGCCATTACCAGCTAATTATTATTGATGGTAAAACGCGGACAATAATCGGTGTCCAACATAGCTAAACTACACTCAAAATAAACATTTTCCGGAGTAGCGTGGTTGCGGAAAAATTACGGTCCTCGAGCAAATATTCCGACATTATGTCGGAATATATACGTAGAAATCTGTAGACATTACAGAGGAAATGTATTTATCCGGTAATTAAATAAACAAGACAATTTCCGCTTAAGCAACGGATAAATTTTGAAATTTTCAATGGCAATTTAGGCAGAAAATGATTCAAAATTCTCTGTTGTTTCATATGTTTTTTTAAAGTGATGTATGCTAACAAGTGCTTATAATAACTCAACCAAGTATGCTACCAAAGTGCTTATTATACCTCAACCATGTGTGCTACCAGAGTGCTTATTATACCTCAACCAATCATGCTACCGAAGTCAAAGGAACCGATTCTTAGGAAACCCAGAGTATCACATAGAGACATGGCCATGCATTCAGAAGCATAATCTCGTATATGCATATACTGAATACGAAAAGCATTAATACTACTAGTCCAAACTTGCAATTAGTGAAGATAACAGGCGATAAGTTCCCTCGCAACTCTGGTGGCCATAAAATCTGTTAGTCAGGTTTGATTCCGTAGTATTAGGAGAGACTTGTAATACAACAGAAATTTTTTTTGACTAAAAAACAATACCAAATTAACTGTTTATTTTGTGAACAATGCATGGAAACGGACACCGCGACGAAAATCACAATACCAAGTCTGTGATGATGAAATAAAACTATTTCATTTTCCTCATAGCTCGAGATCATCTTTCTTTTACTTCTAATCATAATTCAGGCAAGAACAACGTACACAACATACGTCCGTCATGCCGTGTCTGCAGCACTTATTGAATTGTCCGTGCGATATAACAAGCAGGCTCCATTACGCGATGAAACTCCCACAGGGAGATGGGAGTCGCTCCCTGCTCCCCCACCGACCGACAACAGTACTATGAATACGAACGACCGACTTAGAAGCGAGAACTCGCTCTGCCCAGTCTAGTTACGGCCTAAATGGACAATTTTACTAGGCCTATGGCCACAGTACGCAAACTAGACCTAATATCATTGATAGAACAAATTTGCGGATGCTGTTCAGGGACGGTGGGGATGGGGTGAAAGGGGTGGCGGGCACTAGGGGTTGATGAATTACTTCCCAGGCGCAGAGGTGGGTAGGGAGGACTAGATGTGGAAGTATTGAAACAATATTCCATTATTGCTGTCATTTCTCGGTCAATTTGGCGAGGTCATTGGTTTTGTATTGTTGGTTTTAGTGGTCTCTGATTGTGGTGGTGCGTTACTGCAATGTTGAAAGTGAGCCAGCGTTGTGCTCTCATTTGTAATTCAACGGTTTTGTTTGCAGAAATATTTACACTTATTGTTACAGGTAACGTTACAACAGCATATCATCAAGACACATGGCAATAACGTTATCGGAACAGATATACAATTGATGACAGTCCTACTGAGTACATAAACAAGCCCTCACCGTCACTCTTCACACATCAGTTTGGCTGAAGCTGGCATGCTTTTGAGGTTGAAATCAAGAGCCTTGCAGTAATAATACGAAGAGCGTTCACTAACTGAACTAATGCCCTGTGGCACTTACTACACTGAAGGGGTTCAAATCGGAAAAACGAACTCGCAAAAAAAAATCAATAATTCTGCAGTAGTCCAATTGTTTGGTTAGATACATTGATTTGATTTGAGCCTCATTTCCACTGGAGCCTTAATGCGAGTCATAGTAGGCTCCTCCGTAGGACACTCGATACATTGAACATTTACAATTTAGAGTATAACAGCGTTCCGTTGCTTCAAGATAAAATTGAACAAATGTTTCACAAAATTTTGCACTCGGTTCATTCATCAACATTATAATACGAGGCTTGCGTAGCACCAGAGATACTATCTATTGCGCCAGACTAAGTGAAAAGAAAAGTCTCCGCAGCTCCGCTGTACCGTAAGGATACTAACGTTACTGGTCATCGTGGCGAAGTAACGATGCCTTGTAACAGAAGCAATGCGCAGTCTAATCAATATCAATCCAAATTTTCACTTAAGCATTAACAGTTTATCAATCCACGCAACTAATCAGAATTCCCCCAGACTCAGACCTAGCCAAGTTTCTATTAATCTCTCAGACCAGAATAGTCCCAGCCACAGACTCAGCGTCAGTCTTACTTCTGCATAACACTGCCACCAACCAGAATCGCTACAGCCCCAGTAAAACGTTTGGCCATCTCAACGACTAGAATTGCATCAGCCTCAGACGATTTTATATCCATCTCTCGGACGATTGTTGCCCCAGCCAAACTCCTATCCATCTCCCAGCCAGAATCTCCCCAGCCAAGCTTCTGTCCATCTCAACCAACCAGAACACCCCAGCTTCAGTCAAACTGTTACCAGTCTCTCCAACCAAAATTGACTAAGCCCGTTCAAACTACTATCCACCTCCCCATCAGAATTGCCTTAGCTTTAGCCACTCCTGTCCAACTCCCTAACCAGAATCGACCCAGCCAAACTGATAGCAGTTTACAGAATTGTCCCAGCCAACCTCGTGTCCGTCTCTCCATCGTACCATTGACACGAAATCTCAACACTGGATAGGCAAGTAACGGACCGAATTGGTCGACTGCTTCGCATCTGTGCTGCTGTCGACCTGTCCATCCGTCTGTCAATCCCTTGTCCGCTTGTCTACCCAATGTTCTTAGCTTCCTCTTCGGTAAACAGGGGAGGAGACAGAGGAGGAGACGGAGGAGGAGGCGGAAAAGAAGGGAGGGTGTGCTCTTGTTTGTGTATAGAGATGTTTATTAGATATAGATCCTTTCAAACACAAGTGAACAAGAAAATTACGAATATGTAGCAATGAAAAAACATTTACAGGTCGAGGATGCTATAAATTACAATATGATTAAGTTGAATATTTCTCTTGTCCCGAGGAAAATAGGTCAATTCAGATTCAAATTGTTAAAGCCTTTCCTCAGATAGCCTATTAGATGGTTTACCAAGGACTCGATTTGAAATCAAGCACGAATTATTGCCCAGAAAAAAACTATGTGAAATGATTACTGAACTTCTGCCACTCGATAAATAAATAACTGTACTGAATGTATGAAAGCTTTCGGTTCTTGCCCAAGCCTTTACTTGTCTCGCCTTCCCTCCATAACTCTCGTTTACCCAAGTCTGGAGACCAACCATTTACCAAGTGTTCTTCCCTACCCTACCACAATCTCTCGACACTCATTTACCCTCGGTTTCTGCTTTCCGTGGGCCTCTTCCTCCAGCCAATTCTACCAACAACCGCTTAGATTTGTTTCACCCTCAGCCCCTCTCCTACCCTCAGATCAGTCACTGCCCGCAGCTCCCCTTTTGCCTCCAGCTCTCCGTTCATCCTTAGATCCCCATCTTATCCTCGGATCCTTTCTCATCCTCAACTTCCCTCCTACCCTCACATTCCACTGAACCTCAAATTTCTCTTAACCCTAAATCCCTCATACCCTAGGATCCCTCTCCGACACTGAGATCCCCCTCTTACCTCCAGATCCCCCCCTCAACTAGCCTCTACCCTCGAATCCCTTTAACACCATCAACTCCTCTCCGATCATCAACTCCACTGCATCCATTAAATACCCTCTTATTCCAAGATCCTCCTACAAGCCACAACTCCATCGATACTCACATATCCCTAATACCCTCACATCCCTATACCTCAAGTGCAATTCCTTCGGATCACTCCTTACCCTCATAATCTCTTGCCCTCAGATCCTCCCCTACCCTCAGATCATCCCATACCCTCAGATCCTCCACTACCCTCAGATCCTCCACTACCCTCAGATCCTCCACTACCCTCAAGTCCTCCCCTAACCTTAGATCCTAGATTCTAATCAGATCCACCATTATCCTCAAATCTTCCTTACCCTCAGATCCCTTACTACCCTGAGATCCAACTCTGCCCTCAGATCCATCCCTACAAAAACACCCCCAACCCTCAGATCCTCCCCTACCTTCAGATCCACCCCTACCCTGAAATCCTCCCTCTACCCTCGTCCAATCTCCTCCCCGCGTCCCTCGATCGTTTCATCTGTCGCCGCCAATTCATTAGCCACGCGCCAGCGAGCGTTAATCGCATGATGGCGGCGCACGTGCGGGGCCGCTCCAGCACCCGGTGACTGGAGCGCAGGGTCCAGTCGGTGCACGGGATCTGGAAGGAGGAATGGTGGCCTAGGGACCAGAAACAGGGCTCATGCTGGACCATGGACTTAGGGTCCAGGCAATGCGCGAAGCTTGGACCATAGAGGAGAAATAGGGACTAGTTTGACCATGGTCTCGAGTTGAACCTATGATTTTATGTTGGTCTTGTTCTCATGCTGGACCATGGGCGAGGGTGCAGAACAGTACAGTCTCGATATGATTATATTATATTATTATATTAAACACCTCACCTCTAGCGGAACTCGAGCTAGCCATAGTAAGCTCCCGTGTGGTGTGGTACAGTCTGGAAGATGAATTGTGTGCACGAGACGAGGAGCAGGGATCAGGGCTCCCGTGTGGTGTGGTACAGTCTGGAAGATGAATTGTGTGCACGAGACGAGGAGCAGGGATCAGGGCTCCCGTGTGGTGTGGTACAGTCTGGAAGATGAATTGTGTGCACGAGACGAGGAGCAGGGATCAGGGCTCCCGTGTGGTGTGGTACAGTCTGGAAGATGAATTGTGTGCACGAGACGAGGAGCAGGGATCAGGGCTCCCGTGTGGTGTGGTACAGTCTGGAAGATGAATTGTGTGCACGAGACGAGGAGCAGGGATCAGGGCTCCCGTGTGGTGTGGTACAGTCTGGAAGATGAATTGTGCGCACGAGACGAGGAGCAGGGATCAGGGTTCCCGTGTGGTGTGGTACAGTCTGGAAGATGAATTGTGTGCACGAGACGAGAAGCAGAGATCAGGGCTCCCGTGCTGCGTGGTACAGTCTGGAAGATGAATTGTGTGCACGAGACGAGGAGCAGATATCAGGCTGGACCATGGGCGAGAACTGGTAAATATGTATTAAAGAGACAACGGCCCTCGTGCATGTAAATGCGATTGAAAGCCAGTTGAGTTGGCAAATTTCTACGACTGAACACCACCGCAGTGTGCAAAATGAGTGACACCTCAAAAAGATGGCGCGCAAGAGCTTATGAGACGGAATGGTGAGCACCGCGTAAAAGCTATGGAATTAGAATGGTTCTCAGAGCGTAAATGAAAGAGGTGGTAAGAAATCCAGTGAAGTGAACGTGAGCTTGAGCAATAAACTGGCACACCGACGGCATCAACAAAATATCTTTAATGCTCACGCTCCCACCGGATTGCTCACGCATCCAATGGAAGCGTAAGCAAAAAAAATCTAAATGAGACATCATTAGAATATTGAATTAATAATGAAGAAATATTTTAAATAAATGCGAATTGCCCATCTGAAATATTTCATAGACATTTCACATGAATTAAATGTTATCAGTCATCAAATCCCAAAGAAGGATTCCTTTCGGTTGCATGAACTGTGCATCTTGAGCAAGTTGCACAGTTCAGACAACCGAAATGAATCCTTATTCGTGAACTAAAGACTGATAACATTTCATTCATGGTAAACATCAGTAAACGATTCCATATGTATAATTAGCAATCATTTGGAACGTTTTTCATGGTATCCTATATCCCAATACCTCATATCCTCATTTCAGCAATTCGAATTGCACATTCAGTCAAAACCACCCTCTTGGAATACCCCCAAGGGTTCAGCTTGAGAATGCCCTTCCAAAGTATTTACCTTGCTACCATAGCAGTTTCTCAAATCATTAGCTAAAGTGAATCTCAGTTCCAAATCGTTTTAACAGTCTTTTCTCTTTGCCGGGTCGGTAGAAACATTAGCCGTGACCACCCTCCTCCTTCTGCACTCCCTAAACCCTCTTTCTGTTCCGACACTCCCTCTGGCCGGTAATCCCTGTCCAATCCCCCTGCTCCTTTGTCCGCTGGACCCTCACACACCAAACTAACCTTCTCCCCAAAGTGGCCATCTGGTCCCTATTGCCGTCTTCTGCTGCCAACAAAGAAACGCTCACATTACCTACACGGCGCCATCTCGTTAACGGCACGAGACCTGGTACATTAGATCCCCAGGGCTTCAGATCCGGGGATTATGGCATCTCTTGAGCGGTAGATCCGGGGATTAGAGGATATTCCGAGCAGTAGATCTGAAGGTGGTGGAGTCTCTAGAGGTAGATCCAAAGGCAGAGAAATCTATGAAATCGGCAGAACCAAAAGCGATGAAATTTCTTAATACAACACTAGATCAAAGGGAGTTGAAATCACTTATACAGCGGTAGATTCAATAAAGACAATTCCTTCTCTTTGGTGCTCATAGACGTTTAAAACGAGTTTTTTTTGTTACAGCTGTGAATTCGTAGACCAAGGACTTTTTAGATTGGTGGGTCGAAATGGAGAGGAATCCCAAAGCACGACTCGCCAAAATGGGAAATCAATGGTTTTCGGGCGTACTCGATTTGTTTTGGTGGTAATTTCAAGAACTATGACATAGCTCTAGATAAAATTGCAAAGATGATTGTTTAAATTTGCGTTCATTGCTGCCGTAATCTTGGCCTCGTGGAGTCTGAAGGGGTTGCTGGGCACACTTTGATGGGGCTAGTTCTTACCCTTCATTTGACCCCCGCGCAAGGGTTCTGTTTAAATTTACGCAACACGAACTAATTTGGGACAAACTACCGTGCAGTTCGAGGTCCCAGCAGAAGTAAGGGACCAACTTTTGTTAGTACGTATACGTATATCCTTAAAAGAACAGCTATTAAGTGACCCGGGACTGATTAAATGCATGATCAACCCTTGATGTGGTTTATAGTCAACTTTATTTCTTAGCCTTCTATTATATTCAAATATAATTTAAATTCAATTTTGATTAAAAGTTATTCCTCACTATTGTTCCTGCCTTAGTCAGACCACATCAACGTTCAGTGCACTATAGGGAGGAATATAGGGTCAAGATATTTGAGACCCTTTCCTCCAAGGCTCAAAGGGAACAAATTACCACTCATTACTGAAGTGGAACTAACTTCATACCTACACCACAAAGAAGTGGTACTAACTTCATACCTACACCACAAAGAAGTGGTACTAACTTCATACCTACACCACAAAGAAGTGGTACTAACTTCATACCTACACCACAAAGAAGTGGTACTAACTTCGTGCCTACACCACAAAGAAGTGGTACTAACTTCATACCTACACCACAAATTGCCGAGTGCACGGAAGTGAAAGAAATCTGATGAGCGTTGGTCAGTAACGAAAAGGCTACTTTTATTTTCCTAAGCGGAATTTGATATTCAGTGAATTTGTCGCAGTATTATTCCTGGAGATAGCTACAAAGTGTTCTCGATGTCGGATTTCTACGACCTTAAAGAAATATGTAAAAATTTATGTCTTGTCTCTCGCTGCAGTACTGTAGCGAGAGACAATTCGTTCACTATTGAGGTTTAGAAAAAAATTTACGATAAATTTCGCGACATTGCTTGATTTCGGTAACAATTTATCTTGTGAGCGTGGCTCCCTTGCGTGTGAGCGTCGCCTAGATTTGAGATGGTGTGGGGCGAGCTGGAGTTCTGGGTTTGTTCAGGTATTCATCTATTGGCCAACTTATGGCCCGTTGCTTGCAGGTTCATCTTCAGTATCCTTGGCGTGCAAGCCCACTCCTGTTTCAGCCTGATCAGCTGGTTCAGGATCTGTCTCAAGTCGGTGAAAAGGGTGAGAGAGCGCCAAGGGGGATCCACCGCTATCCATGGTCCTGTGGCAGATGATGCCCAGGTGTGTGATGCGGCATGGAAATTAGAACCT
Source organism: Gammarus roeselii (assembly GCA_016164225.1). Classification (NCBI taxonomy): domain Eukaryota; kingdom Metazoa; phylum Arthropoda; class Malacostraca; order Amphipoda; family Gammaridae; genus Gammarus; species Gammarus roeselii. The sequence continues at coordinate 10,270 of SDVV010032128.1, forward strand.
GTGCGCCAGCACTGTTCTGCGCTTGACAAGCCCATAGGAAACATAGAGGTCCATGTCAAACCCAGAGGAAGTCCAGTGGAAACCCAGAGATGGGCTGCAAACCAATATAGACTAGTAGGGTGCCCAGGTAGGTATGTTCTAGTCCCGGTCCCAGAGGTCAAACCCAGAGGTTGACAGGTCCTAGAGGTCAAACCCCAGATTGGTTATCAGGAGCAGAATTGTTGTTGGTTTGGCAGGCTCCATGGCCTCACCTTTTTAACAGCTTGGGTGGGCATTAGCTATCGCTGACAATTTAATAAATTCTTCGAGACTTGTCCTGGTATAACACTCTGGAAATATTCAGGTGTAGTTAAATTCCTCGTGCGACTATCGTTTGTCTCTCTGTTAGAACCAACAATGAACAAGTGTTATGTGGCAACCGTAGACCTAATCTAGGAAGACGAAATTCTAGAGACGCTGCAAGGAAGAGCAAGAGGAATTACTCCTCATCTAGAAAGACTAAGTAGTGTAGAAGCTGTGAGGAAGAGCAGGAGGAAGTACTCCTCATCTAGAAAGACTAAGTAGTGGAGAAGCTGTGAGGAAGAGCAGGAGGAAGTAGTCCTCAAGGAAAAAGACGAGATGTTGGAGACGCTGCAAGGAAGAGCAGGAAGAAGGAGTCCTCAAGGGGGAAGACGAGATGCTGGGGACGCTGTGAGGAAGAACTGGAAGAAGTACTTCTTAAGGAGGAATTGAAATAACTGTTATTATACGATATGAGTGTTGAGAAGCAGACCCTGGTAACAACAACTCTTCTAACGACATTCTTACCAATATGAAAATGCAGTTGCCTCATCATTTCTTCAAAACCTTACAAGAACAGAAAGAACTTATAACTGCTCTGAATAGACGGCCTCTTGTTACCGTTAATTGCTCTGAATAGACGGCCTCTTGTTACCGTTAATTGCTCTGAATAGACGGCCTCTTGTTACCGTTAATTGCTCTGATTAGACGGCCTCTTGTTACCGTTAATTGCTCTGAATAGACGGCCTCTTGTTACCGTTAATTGCTCTGAATAGACGGCCTCATGTTACCGTTAATTGCTCTGAATAGACGGCCTCTTGTTACCGTTAATTGCTCTGAATAGACGGCCTCTTGTTACCGTTAATTGCTCTGAATAGACGGCCTCTTGTTACCGTTAATTGCTCTGAATAGACGGC
>SDVV010032129.1:0-11465 GCA_016164225.1 Gammarus roeselii
TATACATATCATCAATGTTTAGTCTTTTCACAACCCCCGTAAAGGTGAATCGGCTTTTTTGTCACCTGTGTTTATTCACTTTTTTGAAATGAATGAAATTGATGAAATTAGAGTCAAGCACACTGTGTCTGAAGTTGTTGTACTGCTCTTGTCCCTGGACTCTTCTTTATGTCCAGATCCGCTAGCAGCCACAGACGCACACACTTTGTTGTCTAATGTAACAAAGTGTCCACTGAGCTCATCTAAAGGATTTCCGTTGCTCAGCAATATCTCCAGCACATCTTTCGCATAGCGTAGAAATCGGTGCTAAGATACATATCCTCCCTCATGATGAGGGAGTCCTTCATAATTATCGTTATCATTTGAATCACTAAATTCCTCAACGACACGGCTGATTTCTGGGCCAGTCACGATCCAGCGTTCCAGCTTGTCATAGTTCTGTGTTAGACCAATAATGCCACCCACTCCTTTCACTCTTTTGTTGGCTTGCTCGTGGGCTTGATCAATGGGTAAGGCTGAGCAAAGGCGATTGCTTCGAGTTATTGTGTAGTGGCCCTTCTTACACTCTTTTTGGATGATGTCTGACAGATCTTGCAGATCTCTGATAAAATTGCAATCCACCTGGCGTAATTCTGGGGATCTAGAGCAAATAACAGAAGCGCAAGCTTGTGTAGGGTATTAACCACTAGTTCTACCTTACGCTCCTGATGTGCCCAGATGAACATGAATATGATCTGTTGTTACTTATATATGAGTCACTTGAATTTGAACGTCGGCCTCTGTTGAGAGGCTATCCCAAACCAGTCCTCGAGAGCCATCTCGGTACCACTGTCTTCGAAGGATCACTTTAGAAGGCTGTCAAGTACCATAACAATGACTTGATAAGAAAACAATGACTTGATGGGAAAACAGAAGCAGCAGCTTCAGCTGCTGCTTCTGTTTTTACTAGCCCTGCTTTTTCAGGGTTTCATGCCATCCAGACGCACGCAAAAGTTTTCCATGGTGCTCCACAAAGCCATCTCAATGCGGAACCCACCTAGCATGACAACAAACTTGTCTTCCCCGAAAATGTCAGGGGAGGTCCACAGCATTTTCTTGTAGGGGTACAAACGTATACGAGCGAAGGCAGCAGACCGCACCTCAAACACATCCCATGCCCTCGCTCATATAACAAAAACTTAGCCCTGTAACGACACAAAGTCTGGCAAGGCCTTGATCAAGGTCAGCAGCAAGGTCTGAGATCCACCGGTTTACCCCTGCTGCGTCACAATTGCCAGGTCCCCCCATCCATGTCTACCCATTTCTCAACGTGACGTCAATTGCCATTTGCTCGTCGTTTTTTATGCGGGAAAGCGCATCAGAGCCCCGTCAAAAATCATCGATTCCAAACCCTTTATCACTTACGTTCATCCATCGAACGCTATCTTGCTACTGGTCGCTAGAAGTGAAGTGGCGCTCGTGCGCGTGTGCTGGAATATTTTTAGCACCAAAGCTGGGCTCCCCTACTCTGTCCTCAGACTTCCTCACCAACCCCGTTCAAATTCGAACATTTCCATTATTGACATTTTTAGTCCCATCCCGTAGCGTCACTACATTAATATCTTGTTGAAAGGATTCGGTTGGTGCTTATGTTTTGCTCTTCCAACAATCCTGTACATGATGCAGAAATTTCGTTTGACAGCTGTGGGCGAGCGCTCTGCAGCAAACGCTGTAAACATCCATTGGAACTGGTCATCGTGGAAATCTTTGTTGGGAATGGGTTATATTTAGTGACTCTTATAATTGGACAAATTTCAGTGTTGTGGACACCGTAGCATAAACACAATTGAAATTTCAATCATTCCTATTGGCATAAATTCATCTAGCGTTTGTTAAAAACTGTATAAACACCCTGTAGATGACCTTAGCTGTACAAGAGAAGCGATTACCAATATTCCTTCCCTGTAAGCCATGCAATGTAGACAATAAGCAGTTGCAATGCCAGTGACGTCACTAAATAAAAATAAAAATAAAAATATTAATATTATTATATTATTGATTATATTATTGATTATAATAATAGTACGAGCTATAGGCACTTTTTCTAGCTCGTACCTTAAGACAGTCAACATCATATGCTGTGAATACAAAGCTAGCACTAGTTGTTCTAGGTACACCAACCAATCTCTGGAAAATAACATTGTATGCCGCTCTCAGTTTACTGATACTGACTTGTCAATTTACATCACAGTGAGTTGCAGTAGATAGGGTAGCAGTAGGTTTTAAAGAGCTGTACTTTTACATCTGTCGTGCAGAAGTTGAATTTCCTTATGAGCTGACTGCCATCAGCATAAAGAATCAGCATTGTCACACTGGTCGTTTGTGATTAAGTGACCTAGGTAATGAAAACTGTCCACATAATCCAACTAAACATCATTTAACACATTATTCGTTCGGAGCTGGAACCTTTGCATGGTACGCGGTTTTACTAGCATACAAACAGATTTCCTAGTATTGTACTCAATGTCTAGTGTTGCAGCCTCCGACGCGCATATATTTAGCATAATTTGAAGAGCATTCACATGAGGGGCCAGTATGACTATATCGTCGGCATAGCTAATTGCATTGATATAACAGGGCTAAGAGCTAGACGCTTGTGTAGGCTGTCTACATACACATTGAACGAAAGGGGCGAAAGAAGGCCTCCTTGCCTCATTCCATTGGTTGTTCGGAACGGATTTGATGTCGAGTTTCCCCACCGTACCGCACATTGTTGTTGTTCGTGCCAGTATTTTAGTCGTTTTACGAGGTGCACAGGCGCCCCCCTTTCAATTAGTATCTTGAACAGTACCCAATGATTACCGCGGTCAAAGGCTTTTTTTTTGCATCTAGAGAACACATATACATTGGTGAGCCTCTACTGACAAAGATATTAATAGTTTGTTTTAGGGTAAAAATAGCCTTTTCCGTTCCATGTTGAGGCTTAAAGCCAAATTGGTTTGATGTTGTTTGGAGACATTCGCCAAGTCTGTTTTGAATCACAATTTCTAGTATCTTCGATACGGCAGTAGCAATTGATATTGGCCTGTAATTGCCTACATCAGTCGCACATTTTGTCTTTGCTTCAATAATAGGTTTTACAACAACACCCATAAGTAGCTTCGGTAGTTAGTTAGACTTAAGACTGTCAGTGAAGAAAATAAACATGACATGCAGGAATTGAACAGGACCATACTTAAAAGCATCTGCTGGTATTCCATCCTTCCCTACAGCTTTTCCATTTCTCAATCTCTTAACCGCTGATCTAAGATCCCACATATTGACTTCACCATCATTATTATTGCCTCCCTGCTTAAGCACCTCATTAACAATATTCGAATCCGCATCATTGTTGACACTGTTCATTATACCATCGAAGTGGTCGCGTCATATCTCAGCAATATTTCCCTCCCATGTCATACCATTCACACATTGAGAAACAGAGCTGTCTTTCGGTTTCAGATTTTTCAGCGCTTGCCAGAAATCGACCATCAACCAACGAATCATTTTCTCACACAAACTAGTTGCACGTACTTTGTCCTCGTGTTTCTTACAGAAGCGAAGTGCGCATTTGCAGGCGTTATCCGTTCTGTTTTTCCCTATGCATGGGACCATTTCGATGTTTCCCAGTACTTTGCCATTGCACATAGGCTGCTACGCTGGCGTCGTGCATGACAGCCACATGCCTGGTCCAACCCGGGACTCAGTGCACTCCGCGCGGTGTTTTATCCTGAACGCTTCTCTGGCAGACACCAGAACTGCATCCCTTCCAGCATTTGCATGTACTTGAATCAACTCTGGTGGCAGAACAGTGAGCTTATTGATAAAAATTGTGCAAAACATTTCTTTTTTTGCAGTGTCATTGAACTGCCAGTTTATGGATTGAGTGACTGCATCCCCTCCTGCCATTATAGGGAGCGCCCGTTGTGACAGCTCTGCATGTAGCGGCAAGTGATCTGACAAAGGCATATATTCTCCAGCATAAACCCGCGTGACACTGTCGGCAATTGCTGGGGTAAGAGCAAAGTGATCGAGTCATTTAACTGATCTCCCGTTGTGATTATAACATGAGTATGAGTGTCCAGTGGCAGCAGTGCAACATCTAAAAACTTTAGTTCGCTGTCCGCGAGAAGAACCTGCCATTCGCTAAATGTTACTCTGCCTGGGTGGCAGTTAAAGTACCCCATAACATAAACATGATCGTAATTTGATCCCCTTAATACAACCTCTAGTTTCTCATTATACGCTAAGACCAGCTCTTTGTTATGATGAGCGGCATAAGACAAATACACATTAATGAATAGAATTGACATTCCGTCTACTTGCAAAGATAACCCGAACATCCTATCATCATTGTACTCTTCTATTTTGACATACGGACTAACCCTATCAGACCATCAGAAGCACCTGATGGTCTGATAAAGCACCTCTGCTGACGAGATACCAGATACCGCCCAATAGAGCAATGGGCTCCAACTAAACAACTGTCGATACCATTTTCCTTGGTTTTAGATATTCAAAGAAATCGTTCTTGTTTGAGTTAGGTTATATAATTTAAGTCAGGAGCAATCAAGGACAATATTTAGAAAAAACATTCGCGAGTTTCTATTTGATGAGGAAACTATGTCTGAAATGTTAGACCGAATATTTTCGCAGGACAAACAGTCTAGCCGCTCGTCGTAGGAAATTTGGCGTTATACATCTTCGCACACCCTGGCTATGTCAAGATCATGCACATCAAGTCCTGACGATCAGCTTGATAAGGCATGTTTTGAGCCGTTGCTTTAACAAAGCTCGTGACGAGGTGTGGGTTACCCTCGTACAACCTGGGACTGTCACTCTAAAGAGAAGGACAGCCACTAGCAAGCAGATCTCGACAACCAACGCGAGCGTCTTGCATCGTTGAGACTATGACGTATCTGCACCGTGAATGTTGATAGAAGTAAGTTCAATAAGACAGTGATAATGGGGGTGGCTAGGTGGTCAGAAGCTAATGTGAAGCTACGTTACATCTTGAAATGAAAACATTTCACAACATGGGCTGCCAATCAATTCTTTAATAATGTTCAAAGTGAACCGCTAGAAAATTTCCTAACCCTAAGGGGGGGTTAAACATGATGCTTTTGGTCTATCTCGACGAGGAGAGCGCGATCGAGTAACGTGAGCGACACTCTCCTCGTGAGCGACACGCTCCTCATGGGCGACACGCTCCTCGTGAGCGACACGCTCCTCGTGCACGACACGCTCCTAGTGAGTGACACGCTCCTCGTGAGCGACAAGCTCCTCATGAGCGACACGCTCCTCGTGAGCGACACGCTTTTCGTGAGCGAGGCGCTCCTCGTGAGCGACACGCTTTTCGTGAGCGACACGCTCCTCGTGAGCGACACGCTCCTCGTGAGCGACACGTCTTCGTGAGCGACACGCTCCCCGTGAGAGACACGCTCCTCGTGAGCGAAACGCTCCTCGTGAGCGACACGCTCCTAATGAACGACACGCTCCTTGTGAGCGACACGCTCCTCGTGAGCGAAACGCTCCTTGTGAGCGACATGCTCCTAATGAACGACACGCTCCTTGTGAGTGACACGCTCCTCGTGAGCGACACGCTCCTCGTGAGCGACACGCTCCTTGTGAGCGACACGATCCTTGTGGGGGACACGCTCCTTGTGAGCGACACGCTCCTTGTGAGTGACACGCTCCTTGTGAGCGACACGCTCCTTGTGAGCGACACGCTCCTTGTGAGCGACACGCTCCTGGTGAGCGACACGCTCCTGGTGAGCGACACGCTCCTTGTGAGCTAGTCGCTCCTTATGAGCGACACGCTCCTCATGAGCGACACGCTCCTCGGGAGCGACACGCTCCTTGTGAGCGACACGCTCCTTGTGAGCGACACGCTCCTTGTGAGAGACGCGCTCCTTGTGAGCGACACGCTTCTCGGGAGCGACACGCTCCTTGTGAGCGACACGCTCCTCGGGAGCGACACGCTCCTTGTGAGCGACATGCTCCTGGTGAGCGACACGCTCCTTGTGAGCGACACGCTCCTTGTGAGCGACACGCTCCTTATGAGCGACACGCTCCTCATGAGCGACACGCTCCTCGGGAGCGACACGCTCCTTGTGAGCGACACGCTCCTCGTGAGCGACACGCTCCTTGTGAGAGACGCGCTCCTTGTGAGCGACACGCTTCTCGGGAGCGACACGATCCTTGTGAGCGACACGCTCCTCGGGAGCGACACGATCCTTGTGAGCGACACGCTTCTTGTGAGCGACACGCTCCTGGTGAGCGACACGCTCCTTGTGAGCGACACGCTTCTCTCGCTCTGAATGTGAAATGTTTTGCCATACTGACGCCATCAATCAAATTCTTCCCGCAGGTTATTTATTCAAATTCAAATGATTTTCATACAACGAATTCCATTTTTACCATCAAATTTAATTAGCAATGTCTGCCAAATAAAAAGCCTTCTTTGGTCGACCAATGTCTTTGGGCCTCAATGTCTTCAGCAGCAATGGAAGCAGACTGATGATATGATGTAAATATGTGACGTGGCTGCACCGGTATTGGAGAAAAATAAAGCATAATGGCAGAACTAGGTTACCTTTATACTGTGGTGCCACCAGTGTGCGCAGTAGAAAATATTCGTTTCACTGCCGAGCAGACGATCTGCTGCGCGCTGGCCGCATAAACCGAACGCCTGACGACAAGCGCGGGTGCTTGAGGGTGTTGTTTCGCATGGTAGTGACGGTCAAATCTCATTCACATGATTCCGTTTCTTGAAGGGCATATCGCACGCCAATTCAATTTACAGCTAATCATAATTCCGTATTTCCGGATTTAAGTTGGAGAAGAAAAACGAACGTTTTTTCACGAAGTCTGAATGGTGTGAGTTTATTTTCGAAGAAGATCTGTACGTCATCTTTGCATGAAAAATTTCTCATGTTGAATTATTATGCTTGCTTTGGCTTACAGATAATCAAAGACTCATTTTCAAATGTTCAAGGTTCATGGGCCTGACAGAACATTCGGCCTCTGGAAACGTTTAGTCATTTCGTAACATCCCACGCCATTCCGTGATTGGCTCTCGCCCAAGAGGGGCTTTTGGCCAGAGCCATTCCACAGTGCAATGGACAAACCAACAAGATACAGATCTCGCCATTCCTCTTGGGACGTCACAGTAGTGAGAAAAGCGAGCAGTCTGAGGAGCGAATAACTAATTTATATGCTTATTTTGTTCCGCTTATTCAATTGGTCGCATTTGCTCACACTCGTGACGTCACAACAGAATGCTCGTAGAGATCAGCCAATTAGAATCCAGCATTTTGATCATTCATGTTACCAAATAAGACTTCAGCATTCTGGCAGAACCGAATGTCTATTTTATCATGTAGTACGTTCCTGTCATTAGTTGGCGAGTAAGTGAAAATTAGAGAATTGATCTGAAAGCTGGCGGACCCTATAAATTGGGCAAAATCTCCGTATGTGTCACTGATGCCATGACACTTGTTGAAAGTGGGGGCCTCGGCCGGACTGGTTCGCCAGCTGGTTCAGAAAATTTCGTAATTGTAGCTGAAATCTCGGCGTGAAAGACATTTTAACACCTCTCTCTCGTACGTTAAAATACAGTTTCTTCATCCTAAGCTAATAAAATTTCTGAATGCCATCTGAGTTTGAAAATAATGTTGTTAGAGGAACATTCAATCCACGCGTTCACAGATCCCCTCGTGCATCCAATCTAGTCATTTGTTAATTGAATTAATCTGCATTCCTACTGACATTAATCATGATTTCTTCGTGTTATGGCATTCCCTTTTAAATTAACTAATTTTTAATGTACTTGATTTCATTATATCCTTCCATGGTATTCCATTTAATCATGCATCAATTGTACTACACTCCATGCTTGTTGACGTTAATAATGATTTACACATTTTATTGCAGCTTCCCCTAATTTTACTATTCTATTAATATACTTAGTTTTATTGTACCCTCCCATTTTAATTGTAATATACATCATGCTTGTTGACATTGATAATAATTTTCACGTTTTATTGCAGCTCCCCTTCAATATTTGTTTCTAACATAGTTACATTATATCCTTCCATGGCACTCCATGTAAACATTAATTGAACCAATGCTTGTTGACATTAATGTGCTTGTTGACATTAATGTGCTTGTTGACATTAATGTGCTTGTTGACATTAATTGCTTATTGACATTAATTGCTTATTGACATTAATTAATCATCATTTATCTCCGTCACATCATAACAAATTTTTGACTAAAGTTAATTTCATTCCATCATTCCTTTCGTGCGATGGTCATGCTAATTTCTGTCATGGGACTTGTTTATTTCATAGGTAATAATTGTTACTCGTATTTTTCTTGTTCATAGCTCCATATGCTGTATTGTTTACATTACCTTGAAATGTTCTTAATATGTTTGAACATGTGCATGTCATAGTATGGTTTAATCTGTCTTAGGTTTCTTTATTTCATGCAAAACTTACATGTGCCAATAAACCAAATTCATATGTTGCGATGTACTATCCATTGGTATAGTTTTCAACCATGCATTATTTGTGGGGATCTTTGCTCTCACGTATACTAATAATGACATATGTTTTAAAATAATGGTGTGAACATACGCAGTTTGTTTTGTGCTGTAACAATCGTTTTGTTACTTTTTGTACACTCTTTCTTAACAATCCACTGATTCATACCATGTACGACCTATGCAGATTGATTGATTTTTACCTAATAATTTATTAATTGTGGTTTCCTTCATGCTGTTGACACTCACAACGTTTGTTTCGTGCAGCTCCTCATTGCTTTTATTACATTGTTAGTATCCTAAGTGACATTGTCTTTTCATGACAAACCATCAAATAATTTATGAATTGTATTTTCTTTCGTGCCTGTTGACATCAATCACAATTGTCCGTCTTTCTCAGCTCCCCCTATTATTTTTTATTGCTAAATGAACAACGTTACATAACATCCATCCATGACATTTATTCTCATCGTTTACTTCCTGCTTGTTGACATTAATCACAATTTATCGTTTCATTTCCGATTCCTTTACTTTTTTATTAACTTCGCTCATTACATCCATCCCCTCGTGTCACGATAACCGTGCCAGTTACGTTATGTAATCAGTGCCATAATTCATCCATAATGATATTTTCCTAACCGTTTCTTGTGCCCTTAACTTAAAATTTGTACATTGCTTCAAAGTATTTAATATTTGTTTGAGTTGGTTGATGTCTTAATGTGGTGCTATTTGGTCTTGTTTTTCTTTATTGCCTGCATAACTTGTTTGTAATAAAAAATATATATAATATTATCAAAAGGAAATATTTTGAGACGATTATGGACGTGTCTCCGTATAGTTCATTTCTACCTGTTATTCGTATGCGTTTCAGCTATTTGGTGTATTTTTTTGTATTTTTTTGTTTAATACAGATTTTGAGTAAACGCTGTATGACATGTCCGTTGCATAATTTATTGTGCATAAAATGTCCACAGTTTTTCACGTATATTGCTTGTGTTGCCATTTATGTTTCAGATACAGGTTGACCTCCCTTCATCATCACACCCTCTTCCGATTCAGCGCATCATGGTAATTTAATAATATGTTCATTCGTATCCTTTGCTCTTTTTCTTCCATGAACAGGTTCGCCTCTTTTGACCGGCTTCACTATGCTCGCCTTCACTTCAAGCGACAACGCCCCTACCATGACTACGCAGCGTCCCACTTTCCTTCGCACGCCTTCACTGCTAGCGACCACGCCTCTCCCACGACTACGCTGCGTGGGAGAGGCGCCTCTCCCACGACTACGCCCTGGCCCTCTACCCTGCTAACGACACGTGCCTCGCCCCCAACTACCATTCGCCTAACATCGTTTCGTTTGTCCTCGCCTCCCCCTATCACGCTTTGCCCGACTGCACTGTGGCGACTTGCGGGTGGTGGCTTGGAGAGGCTGGAGGGGGAGGCGGAGGAGGAGGAGGGGAGGTCATGGTGTGGGGGGAGGCGATGGAGGAATGAATTGCCCTACGGGGGAGTCTGCATTGATTTCGCGTTGGGACTCAGGTGGAAAACCGAAGCAACTACTACTACCGATGGAGGAAGACATGGGCGCCTGTGAGAGTGCATGCTAGAGTGGGTGTGTCTGCGTCGGTATGATCGTGTACCCACGTAGACGTGTGGATTTGTCTGCTTGGGTATGATCGTGTACCCACTTAGATGTGTGGGTGTGTCTGTGTGGGTATGATAGTACTTAGATGTATGGATGTGTCTGCGTGGGAATGATCGTGTACCCACGTGGATGTGTGGGTGTGTTTGCGGGGGTATGATCGTGTACCAACGTAGATGTGTGGGTGTGTCTGCGTGGGTATGATCGTTTACCCCCGTAGATGTGTTTAGGTTGGATAATTGATTATTCATTTTATAGATCTTTAACATAATATTATTTAGTATTTTATTCTTTCTTATTTCGTGTTTATTTCTGCGCTTTTTTCATGATGATAAATTTTAATTTGTTCATAATATATCGAGGTGGGTTGAGACTAGGTGACCTAGTTAATGGGGGGTACTCGCGAGACCCGCGGGACTCTGAGGACCCGGGAGTAGTAGGTATGTCGACAAACGACGGATTTTGTCCGGTCTACGTGAATTTGCACATAACATTTCACCGGGGCATTGCATGCACCTTGACTCAACCGGTCCGTACGGGGTTAGCGCAGAAACGAGGGCGGCGGAGGGTACCGGAACTGGTTTTGTGCCCGAGTCAACTAACGGACGGGGGGGAGGGGGGGAGACCGGAAGGGGGGACGGATGGGGGAACGGCGGGATGGAAGCAGGCTTACGGCCTTGATTGGCAAGGTTAATGTTATGAACATTTAATTTTTACTGTATTTATGATCTTCATTGTATTTATATATAACTTTTTTCTTCTTTGGATGGTTGTAGTGGAGTATAATTGTTCACTAACTGCTGCTCGTTATATATAATTTTTCGGTTCTAGTAGGATTAGTGTTATTCCAAATTTCTGATGGGGCGAGGCGTAGGGATCCTTTAGGCAAAAGTTGGATGCGCTCCTGGAAGATTTTCTGAGTTTGCTCTTACCTGTTCCTTGTCTTATAAATTTGTTTCCGTGTCACGTTTGCTACGTTGTGAGTGTATATATCGTTACATATTTATGACTGTTTTCTTATCTAGTTGTGGTATGATTGACTCAATCGATGCTTGATTGGGTTCGTAGCGGTGGGGGCTTGGGATATTTTTATGTTTTGTTCATTCATCACTAAATATTCTTTTATAGGATTAGTATGGTAGGTATGTCTTATAACTCAATTTCCAGCCTTAGTGTGCGAATGGTCCTGTTTGTACCAGCCTGAAGGTAGGATTCCAGGCAAGATTCTGTGTTTCCCATCTATTTATCTCATATGTA
>SDVV010032130.1:0-11464 GCA_016164225.1 Gammarus roeselii
AGCTCCAAATAGAATCTAAAGCAAAACGTCTACAGCTTTTCTTATGACACTTTGAAACCCGAAAACGGTGTCAGCGTCTCGCTCATCTACTCGGACACAGACTCGTTGCTGATCCAGTTCAAAAGTGTTGCTGACATTGAGACTGAAAATGCAGCAAGCTCCTCTGGCTGAATACATGGACTTCTCCAACTACCCCAAAAATCATTCCTTGTACAATGAATCAAAGAAAAGATAGCTGGGACTACTGAAAAGCGAAACAACCGACGACTACCCGAGTGAAATCATTTGCTTGCACCCAAAGTGTTACAGTATGTTACTTGAGTCCGACGCAACAAAATCAACTGCAAAAGGTATACATTACCATACATAAGCCAAAATCAGACATAAACAATACAGAGACATTCATAACTAGAAACAGACACACACTTTGAGACCGTACACAACATTCGCATAGAAGCATACCAGCTTCCAATTGTACGCACTATTAAAAATTGCCTCTGTAAATTTGACAAATAATCGGTACTATGTTGATGCATGCAAGCCTCTTGCCTATGGGCCTCCAGACATTCCCAAAACTTCATTGAAGTAGAACCTACCGTCACTAGAAAGAGGAGGCGATGTGTATTGGGTGATGATACTAATGTAAACATGGATTTGAATGTGAAGAGCCGTAAGCATGGGGAAAGACGTCTTTGACGAGTGTACTCGCGTGAATGGCATAAGTACACGTCATGCCTAAATCCCAACAACAGGTTTTAACCAAGCATCCAACCGCTAAGAACCCGCCAACCAATCACCGAATGAGTCAATGATAAACCAATTAGATCATAATAGAAACATATGTGTAAGGAAAAAATTTATAGAATTATTAAACCAGACATAACTATATAATTATACAGACACTCAGACATAGCATTCATGCCACGGAAATTACTGATAAGACAAAGAACAGTGAAGAGAAGCCTCACCTGACGAACCTTCCAGAAGCGTACTGAACTTATTGCCTAGAGGGTCCCTGACCCCCCCCACTACTCTCCAAAATAAGATGAAGGTATATTCCTACCAGAACCGAATAAATACAAATGAATAACAGAAAGGAACCAAGCGTACCCCAATACAGTCATCCATAGGATAAAAACGTATATACATGCAATAAACATCACAATATATTGAAATACAAATTTACATGACCTAAAACCGTCCCAAATATATATTCGAAAGCATGGGGCGAAAGCCCACCCGTCACCCGTTAGCCACCCCGTGCCACCCGTAAGCCACCAGTACGACACCCGTAGGACACCCTTAAGCCTCTTTGGCCTGTTAGCTGATCCATGATAAGCTAAAGTCGCCATAAGCTAAGCTAAAGGCCAAAATTGAAATTAACTTAATCCAAAAATGATTAATAATTACAATACAATTATACCCTAACTATAATGAAATACTTTGACAGGGTGTATGGCCACCGTGCGCGATAGCGGGATAGCATCTAAGTCTGAGAAAGTGATGTATGGAGGTCTGCCGCCTTCCACCAGTGTTACTGTAGATATACTGGAACAGTGAAAATATAAGCATACATACAATGTCAAAAGCCCTTAGATTTCATCAAATGCTATAGCTTTTGCTCTATAATAACAAAGATCCTACAAAATACTGCATTCACTTATAAAGAACCTGTTGTCAAACCTAAGTATGTAAACGATCGAGCAATGAAAGCACGTTGAAAATACAACGGTATCTACATTATTGAATAACACCCTAAATAAGTTAATGTTTGAGCAATAAATACCCATTGAAATAACAGCGGTGCCTGCGACACTAAATAATCAGACGATATATAAGTATGCTATTAACAAAAAAAAAATACTACACCTACAGTCCACCTCCTATGTACCAGGCTAACAACAATCACCAGGGCAATTTCGGCTCCCGTATCTCCAAAATGAAAATGTATAAACATATACTATTAATAAAGAAAAATATATACAACACATACAGTCAACCTGCTACTCAAACAGCTCAAAATCAACCAATGAAATATGATGAGAGGTTTTAATACGATGAATACGTGAACTAATAAATAATTATCACTTAATATAAACATATACTATTCGAAATTATATCCTACGCGTAAACATAAACAATCAAAAGCTGCGTTTTCCGTGAGCGTAGACGCCTCCATTTGCGTTATTGGCTACCGTACACGCCTAAATTTGCGTTCTTAGCTACAGGGGACGCCTAATTTGCGTTTTGGCGACAGGGGACGCCTCCTTGTGAAATTGGGCGCGCCAAAATCCGTAGAAATTTACTTTTTCCGGACCCTTTATACTACTTATAAGGGTGTGGTAACAGAACCGGTGTGAAGGAAACGGCCTCTTTTCTCGGCAACATCGTACACTTGCCATGGCGAGGTGAGGGCCGAGGAGGAAATAAGCTCTAGTGTAATTCATTATTTCATTATAACTGAAATTGATAGTATCATTGCACTTGTAAACTTGTAAAATGTAATAACATTTTATCAATGAAGACAACCCACACAGAACGACACCACTAATGCACACTAGATAACGCCGCTCTAGTCTATGAGGATGTGCAAAGTTAGTGTAGAGTTAGTGTATAGCTAGTGTAGAGTTAGTGTAGAGGTAGTGTATAGCTAGTGTAGAATTAGTGTACAGTTAGTGTAGAGTTTGTGTAGAGTTAGTGTTGAGTTAGTGTCGAGTTAGTGTAGAGTTAGTGTAGAGTTAATGTAGAGTTAGTGTCGAGTTAGTGTAGAGTTATTGTAGAGTTAGTGGTGAGTCAGTGTATAGCTAGTGTAGAGTTAGTGTACAGTTATGGTCGAGTTAGTGTAGAGTTAGTGTAGAGTTGGTGTCGAGTTAGTGTAGAGTTAGTGTAGAGTTAGTGTATAGCTAGTGTAGAGTTAGTGTACAGTTAGTGTAGAGTTAGTGTAGAGTTAGTGTTGAGTTGGTGTCAAGTTAGTGTAGAGTTAGTGTGCAGTTAGTGTAGGGTTAGTGTATAGTTAGTGGTGAGTTAGTGTATAGCTAGTGTAGAGTTAGTGTACAGTTAGTGAAGAGTTAGTGTCGAGTTAGTGTAGAGTTAGTGTAGAGTTGGTGTATAGCTAGTGTAGAGTTAGTGTTGAGTTAGTGTAGAGTTAGTGTAGAGTTAGTGTAGAGTTAGTGTAGAGCTAGTGTAGGGTTAGTGTTGAGTTAGGGTAGAGTTGGTGTAGAGTTATTGTAGAGTTAGTGTAGAGTTAGTGTCGAGTTAGTGTAGAGTTAGTGTAGAGTTATTGTATAGCAAGTGTAGAGTTAGTGTACAGTTGGTGTAGAGTTAGTGTAGAGTTAGTGTAGAGTTAGTGTTGAATTAGTGTCGAGTTAGTGTAGAGTTAGTGTACAGTTAGTGTAGAGTTACTGTAGAGTTAGTGGTGAGTTAGTGTATAGCTATTGTAGAGTTAGTGTACAGTTAGTGTAGAGTTAGTGTAGAGTTAGTGTAGAGTTAGTGTAGAGTTAATGTAGAGTTAGTGTAGAGTTAGTGTAGAGTTAGTGTACAGTTAGTGTAGAGTTAGTGTTGAGTTAGTGTAGAGTCAGTGTAGAGTTAGTGTAGAGTTAGTGTAGAGTTAGTGTAGAGTTAGTGTAGAGTTAGTGTACAGTTAGTGTAGAGTTAGTGTATAGCTAGTGTAGAGTTAGTGTTGAGTTGGTGTAGAGTTAGTGTAGAGTTAGTGTAGAGTTAGTGTAGAGTTTGTGCTGAGTTAGTGTAGAGTTAGTGTAGAGTTAGTGTAGAGTTAGTGTAGAGTTAGTGTAGAGTTAGTGTAGAGTTAGTGTAGAGTTAGTGTACAGTTAGTGCAGAGTTAGTGTATAGTTAGTGTAGAGTTAGTGTACAGTTAGTGTAGAGTTAGTGTAGAGTTAGTGCAGAGTTAGTGTAGAGTTAGTGTAGAGTTAGTGTACAGTTAGTGCAGAGTTAGTGTAGAGTTAGTGTCGAGTTAGTGTACAGTTAGTGTAGAGTTAGTGCCTGCACAAAACTTGATGACGTCACAAAGGATCTTCGGAACTTTATGAGTCCAGCCTAAGGTCAGCGCTCATGGGATAAGGCCTAGCCCACGGTCAGAGCTTATTAGATAGGGGCTAGTCCACGGTTTGAACCCATTAAATGATGTCTAGCCCACGATCAGAGCCCATGAGGGAGTGTCTGGCTCAAGGTCAGAGCCTGATACAGAGTTTTATCTATTGCTTAGTTCAGTTGGCAGTTGTCTCAGTATATCACGAGATGTTAGACCAGTCGGATGCTGCTCCAATTTTCTGTTAGCAACACTATGCCCGGTCTATAATATACGCGTAGTTAAATAAAACTGCGACTATTATGGTATTATATGTATGGCTGTAAATCATGTTTCATAACACAAGGCAGTGATACCTACATTATAGGGATATGTGGAGCTGCTCAATAAGCCACAATGCTGGTGATCGTCACTCTCTTTGGATTGACGTGTCCGCATTCCTTTCATTATAAATTCTTTGATAGGAGGAAGCTGTCAAGTTTCCACATTAAATGTGCAATAAGCACTCAGAAATAAAAAATAACTGTTTACGCAACGTTTTTCATTGCAATGATTTTTTACAATTTACTTTTCCGTTTACCCTTGATAAGTGATAAACCAGAAAAAATCTACTCGGTTGAAATTCCCTTGCTAGCACACATTTTGAAATATTAAACAAAATAAACCGTCGTACATGTGACTCTTTCTTCCGGAATTGCATGTTCCTTGATTCCTATAACCAGCTGCCACTGTTTTGAAACTAACTCTTTAGAGTGATGTGGAAATGCCTCTCCTGCATTTCCTGATGTCGTTCTTTGCTCCGGGCGTTGCGTACGCCCCAGACAGGGAGTACCAGTAGAGTTGGACACGATACTGTATCTAGATACACCCTCAAATTACTCTTTCCAAGCTTTTGAAGGTGAAATTGTGCAAAGTAATTGTAACAAGTGTCTAGATACTGAGTACGCGGCAGATAGTACTGGATGACCAATACACTTGATGCCTGACGTGGATGAATAAGCAGGGTATTGCTACTTGCAACACGTTCTCGAAACGTTTGATACAGCCCTAAAAAACAGGGAATACGGCATGCTTGTAGAGGCGGTAACCATACAAAGTGGGCCCGTATAGAGGTCAACAATACAGAGGTGGGCACGCATGACGCCCATTATATCGGTTGTGTCTGTACAGACCGACGGGTACAGGTTGTTGAGCGATGGCAGCTGACGGCAAGACTTGGCCGCCACGCAGTCTGTGCCGGCATCCTATAATTATGCGCCCATGGGGATTCCCCGTCAAAACCTGGTTTAACTGCCCCTCTCACTCCGTCCCTTGTTGAGGTCCATTTGAGAGGTAGCCATGTAAATATGGTAGCTATAAGCGACGACCTGTGTGGTTCATCTGATAAGAGGAATAACTACGAATAGTCGGTTATTATGTAAGGACTTGGAGTTAAATAACTGAAGTACCCAAGCTTGGGGAGCATTCCCTGAATCTCTCAGTCGTGACGAGACAATAAACGAGGGCGGTTCTAAACACAATGTCCGTCTCGTGTGTCAGGGAGGTGTTGTAACAGTGAACGTACCGAGCCAATGTCAGCCACGTGTTACCCTAAAAAGACACCCTAAATCAGAAATGAGGAATTTATGAAAACCTACCTTATCTTAACCTAATCTAACCTAACTTTGATTGTATAAATACTAATTTAGACACTCTTTTTTATAATAATACTGCAAAAAAATCTCCAAAACGTATATAATAACGAAGAAAAAGAGCCAGTGTCAGGCTGACACACGTGCCTGACATACAGCTTGGAACCATACTGCAATCAACTGTGCATGGTGGTGCTCCCCAGTGATGTTGGTCCTTAAATTGAGCTCAATATAGGGACATTTCTACCCAATACTGCTACCTCACACGACGCTCTCAATAAGATTTTCATGTGGGAAAAATCTGCATGGACAAAGGTCGGCTATACCGTTCCTTCTCCTTAACCCTGAAACTGTTTCTAACCTTGCTGGTGATGACAGAGACGACTCCTGCGAGTAGTGCGGCACACCCAACGAGAGGGTTACCCGCTAGCATCGCTACGAGGATCAGGAATCCAGTGAAGGGGTTGTTGGCGAAGGCAACCTTTTGGTAGAGAAACAAACCGAGGTCAGGAAAACGTTATACTGCAAACATGTTCTCAAATACATTTGGGTCTACATTTCATTCGGGGTTGAGTCACGCATGCACAATTCAGTCAAAATAAGATGCAAAGGATAAATTTAGGGACCAAAATTGAGAATATTTTTGAATGCAGCGTTTTAAAACTTGCTATTTGTTTGCATTTGTGCAGCACTAACAGTATGACCACCGTTATATGAACGGTATGCAGCACTAACAGTATGACCACCATTATATGAACGGTTCCGAAACAATTTGCCGCGTCACAATCTTACCACCATAATCAAGCGAACGGGAAATTAATAGGCAAATCCTTGTTGATTAGTTATAAAATAAAATGATTAAGCAGATTATTAGTTATATTGCTGTAATAGCTAAACATATTATCAGTTATATTGCTGTAACGGCTAAACAGATTTGTACATCATTTTCATAATTGGTTGAAACTATAGAGATAGGATGGTACCGAGCAGAGATAGGATGGTACCGAGCAGAGATAGGATGGTACCGAGCGGAGATAGGATGGTACCGAGCAGAGATAGGATGGAACCGAGCAGAGAAAGGATGGTACCGAGCAGAGATAGGATGGTACCGAGCAGAGATAGGATGGTACCGAGCGGAGATAGGATGGTACCGAGCAGAGATAGGATGGAACCGAGCAGAGATAGAATGGTACCGAGCAGAGATAGGATGGTACCGAGCAGAGATAGGATGGTACGGAGTTCACTAATGTCCACTAAACTGAACGTGAAAATTCAACACGGACATACTGTTGTTACCCTTTACCTTTGCGTTATTACGCTCCTTATTACAGCCCACACGTCATCACGTCAGTTACTCCTCCTTCACACAGAGTACAGTCTACACGTCATCAGGTCAGTTACTCCTCCTTCACACAGCGTACAGCCTACACGTCATCATGACAGCACGATCTCTTTTACACATCGTACATACAACCTACACGTCATCACTTCAGTTCCTCCTCCTTCACACAGAGTACAGTCTACACGTCATCAGGTCAGTTACTCCTCCTTCACACAGCGTACAGCCTACACGTCATCATGACAGCACGATCTCTTTTACACATCGTACATACAACCTACACGTCATCACTTCAGTTCCTCCTCCTTCACACAGAGTACAGTCTACACGTCATCAGGTCAGTTACTCCTCCTTCACACAGCGTACAGCCTACACGTCATCATGACAGCACGATCTCTTTTACACATCGTACATACAACCTACACGTCATCACTTCAGTTCCTCCTCCTTCACACAGAGTACAGTCTACACGTCATCAGGTCAGTTACTCCTCCTTCACACAGCGTACAGCCTACACGTCATCATGACAGCACGATCTCTTTTACACATCGTACATACAACCTACACGTCATCACTTCAGTTCCTCCTCCTTCACACAGCGTACAGCCTACACGTCATCATGACAGCACGATCTCTTTTACACATCGTACATACAACCTACACGTCATCACGTCAGTTACTCCTCCTTCACACAGCGTACAACCTACACGTCATCACGCCAGCAAGATCTCCTTCACACAGCGTGCAGCTTTCTCGCCATCACGCCAGCTACCTCTCCTCCACACAGCGTACATCCCAAGCGTCATCACGCCAGTTACCTCTCCTTTACACAGCGTGCAGCAAACTCGTCAGCTCGCTAGTCGACACTTTTTCGCACAGCGTATAACCTACACGTCAGCACGCCAGCTAAAATTCCTTCAAACAGCGTACAGCCCACACGTCATCACGACAGTTAACACTCCTTCACGCAACGTACAGCTCCCACGTCATCATGCTAACTACAACTCCTTCATGCAGCGTACAGCCCACACGTCATCACGACAGTTAACACTCCTTCACGCAACGTACAGCCTCCACGTCATCATGCAAACTATAACTCCTTCATACAGCGTACAGCCCACACGTCATCACAACAGTAAACACTATTTTAGACAGCGTACAGCCAACACGTCATCACGCCAGCTAAAAAAAAATTACACAACGTACGGCTCACACGTCGTCACACTATCCAAAATTAGTCACGTAGAGTATATCCCACACGTGATCACGCTAGCTGCCTCTACTTCACACAGCGTACCGCTCAGACGTCCTAAAGCCAGCAAACATTTTTTTCACAGGGCGTACTGCCTACACGTTATCACGCCAGCAACCTCTACTTCACACAGCGTTCCGATCACACGCCATAGAGCCAGCTACACTCCTTCACACAGCGTACAACCCGCACGTCAACGCGCAACGTAACCCTTCTTCACACAGCGTACAGCCCAGGCATCGTCAAGCCTGATAGCACTCCTTCACACAGTGTACAGCCACACGTAATCACACAAGCTAAATCACGGCAGTTAACACTCCCTCACACAGCGTATAGTCACAAGTCATCACGACAGTTAACACTTCCTCACACAGCGTATAGTCACACGTCATCACGCCAGTTAACACTCCCTCACACGGCGTATAGTCACACGTCATCATGACAGTTAACACTCCCTCACACAGCGTATAGTCACACGTCATCACGCCAGTTAACACTCCCTCACACGGCGTATAGTCACACGTCATCACGACAGTTAACACTCCCTCACACAGCGTATAGTCACACGTCATCACGACAGTTAACACTCCCTCACACAGCGTATAGTCACACGTCATCACGACAGTTAACACTTCCTCACACAGCGTATAGTCTCACGTCATCACCACAGTTACTATATCTTCTACAGTGCTCGAATTCCTCTACATCTTCCTCACCATATCGCAATACCTTGTGTGCAGTTATCCCTTCACGAAGTACTGTGTGATAGTTGGAACATCGTGTTTATTGTGTTGTTGCCCAATGGCACGATCATACATATACAAAGGTCCTACCAGAGCGTTAGTTGTTGTACAAGTAAACTATATTCAATATCATATTAATAATACAACAATTGCTTTTGTAAACATTTATGACTTGTATAAGCTGGAAGCATTTCCTGAACGATCGATCCTCCTATTAAAAGTTCCCCTACAAATCACTCTCTACAACCACGGTTTTGTCCACACAGCTTCTCTACCTGACTATTGATCGGCAGATGTTGCAGAACGACAGAATTACATAGAATTTATCTAAAGTGAAAGAACTTTAAAACAAAATGGCCACTTCCTCGATTGGCCAACACAATGGCAAGGACTTATGGCTCAGACGTTCTCCTCCGTGACTTGCCCTAACAAGGTTGGAAGTACTGCAATTTTGTGTATGTGTGGTGGAGAGGACATTTACGTAAGGCCGGTGATTCCTCGACCCAATAATGGTAGGCAAGGGGACTTTGAAGCTAAGATGTATTTTCCCTGACAAACAATTATAGGCGAAGAAGGACTTTCAGGACAGGCTGACTCTTCTTCGATTCACCATTGTAACCAAGAAAGGACTTTCATTTTCTGTTCTGACTGACCATTATAATCAAGGGAGGACTTTCAGGACAGGCTTTCTCTACTCTGACTCACCATTGTTAGCAAGGTAGGACTTTCCAGTCTGAGTTTATATTCTCGAACTGACCAATAATTGCAATGAAGGACTTTCAAGGCAGCCTTTCTCTCGTTTGACTGTCTGAAGTGCTGCTGTCTGATCAGCTCACTTGAGCTGCCTTATGGACTTGCTGACTACTATTAAAATGTATGTTTTATCAGCAATGACCTATAATATTATTAGTATTATTATAGGCAAGATTGGACTTGCCATTCACGTTGACTTTTGTTCGGTTAACCATTATAATGAGCAAAGGCCTGTCAAGTCACGCCCAATAATCCTGGACTTACCACTCCAAAGGACCTCAGCACAGCATTGACGGTCTTGGCGACGCCCCACCAGGAAAGCCACGGCCTGCCCTGCAGGTACTCCCGTGCGTAGAACAGGTCTCCGAACCACCCCATCCATCGGGGGCCCTAGGAATGCAGGTAGAGGGATGAGTCGTGTAGTAGTAGGAACTAGGGTGCATTGGGACGTTGAAGGGGACAATGTAGATGATTTTGCCACATATCAAATGCACGGGGCGCGGGGGGACAGACGGAAGAGAAGAATATCGAGTGTTGCAGAATGACAACATCGAGAAAGATTGTAACTTGTTGTACAAGGTCAAGGGCTTGTCCCAAAATTCACCTACCAAAATAGGTTCAGCTGACGCAGACCGAGTTGCACAACATTAGCAAAGAGGTCAGTGTTGTGACGTTGGTGATGATTATAAAGAGGTCAGTGTTTTGACGTTGGTGATGATTATAAAGAGGTCAGTGTTGTGGCGTTGGTGATGATTATAAAGAGGCCAGTGTTGTGACGTTGGTGATGATTATAAAGAGGTCAGTGTTGTGACGTTGGTGATGATTATAAAGAGGCCAGTGTTGTGACGTTAGTGATGATTATAAGGGGGTCAGTGTTGTGACGTTAGTGATAATTATATAGAGGTCAGTGTAGTGACGCTGGTAACGATTATATAGTGAGGACAAATGGACGATGAAAATTATATTCACAATGAAACTCTGCCTGAATTCAGAAAAAGTCTCTCGTGTCTACTGAGAGACGTAATGTCTCTCCTGTCTACCGAGAGACCTAATGTACCTCCTGTCTATTGAGAGACCTAATGTCTCTCTTGTCTACTGAGAGACCTAATGTTTCACCTGTCTACTGAGAGACCTAATGTCTCTCCTGTCTACTGAGAGACCTAATGTCGCTCATGTCTACTGAGAGACCTAATGTCTCTCCTGTCAACTGCGAGACCTAATGTTTCTCCTGTCTACTGAGAGACCTAATGTCGCTCATGTCTACTGAGAGACCTAGTGTCTCTCCTTTCTACGGAGAGACATAATGTCTCTGTTGTCTACGGAAAGACCTAATGAGATGGTTTGACCCGTTATAATTTAGCAATGTTGTGACCGGCTATGACCAGAAAAGCAGGTCTGTCTGGCATTGGTATTTTTCTCTGTGAGTCATCCAATTGGGAACAGCGAAAGCGAGGTTGTTTCCATGTGTACTCAAAAAACAACACTTCTGTAATGCCTTTGATCTGCCGCGCCATCAACACATAAGGAACAAATAACACCGCATCAAACACACTGTAGACAATGGAGTCCTTGAGAGCAGTTGTGACAGAGCCGGGTAGAGGATTACCTTGGCAGTTATGTAAACCAAGCAGGATCTGGAGATCATGAAGGATGCCACTCCAAAGATTTCCTGGAACTGATGCCTAATTGAATAAATATGTA
>SDVV010032131.1:0-11464 GCA_016164225.1 Gammarus roeselii
ATAACGTAACATGAAAATATGTTTACTACATTAGGGACTAGAATCTCTTACCGCTAAGTAAACACAGCCTTTTCGTTAAGACATGATGAATCACAAGTGATTTTCCTTACATTAGCTCGGATGGATGTTCATTTTATCGTGATGACATTGTTAAACGCTCTCTCACTTTCCCTGCCGAACAGGAACGCCATCCACGGCCACGCGTCCAAGTAGGCCGTCTCGCCAGACGCTCTCTCTCCTTGCCGTACAGTAGTGCCATCCCCGGCCACTCCCCCAAACCCAAGAAGGCCAGCTCTCCCAACGCTCTCACTCACTCTCCCAGCCGAACCCGACAAGGTTAAGGTAGCTAGGCAAGTGGACGCAGCTCCAGGCTAACAGGACTTACCCTTGCAGTCCCCGAAACTGTCCTGTGATGTACTCAATACTTGGTCCGCATCATGAACTCCGACCACAACACAAATGTACCTGCTCTGGTAAAACCAAGATGAGCCGGGGATTTTTGCCAGCCTGAGAGAAGCTGGCACCCTGCCTGTGGTTTGAGACACGACGAACCAAGCGCCAGCACAGTGTGACATGAGAGAGCCCTGCCCTAATACACCGGACCAAGTAGAGCAGGAACAATCAGGTCTAAAACCTCTACTCACATTGTTTCCCCACCCTCATAGCAGTAGACTAGATTAGATTACAGTGACGAGGCTTTCTAGCGCGCTGGAGCCATCGTCCTTCTGGCGCCGAATGTCAAATTAGCAAACAGTGCTGCATCAAGTTAATCCTTATTTTTCTTCTTTTAATGTTCCAGTTAGGTTTACTACTGCGCAAAGTCAAAGTACTTTACGCGGCGAACGTCTATGGTATGTACGGGTGTCACAGGAGGTACAGGAACTCCTAAGGTGCTGAGGTCATATGGTCCCATCACTCCCCGGATGGCAGTAAGGAGGAAAGAACACACTACCTCCCCTGCTTCAGAGCCACAAGGATGCGCAATAGTCCTTAAGGTGCCGGGCTACGCGATCCCACACCTGCTGAGGGGGAAGATGAAGAAGAGATAGAAAACGGGGATCCCATGCATGAGATCTATAGTAGGTGTAGGGAATTTCACGCACGGGAACAGCAAGAATGGAAAGGAGAAGGAATAGTTGTAGAAAAAGGTTGCATGAAAGAAAGAGCGCAACTTGGCTGTTATTTGCCACCTGAAAGGAGAATAGTTATAACCGGTATATAATTATTTGAGTGTGCGTGTCTGTGTGTGCGTGCGTATGTTTGTTTGAATATTTGTGTGCAACGACTATTAGGAGAGTTGTTAAGAAGGAGTCTGAGAGAAGTTTAAGGAAATTTGAACTAAACATAAGATGCAAATGAAGTAAATAAAAGTTAAGCAAATCAGGATGGGGGAGAAAAGGAGAGACAACGATGGGTGAAGAAGAGTTACTACTGCGCAAAGTCAAAGTACTTTACGCGGCGAACGTCTATGGTATGTATGGGTGCCACAGGAGGTACAGGGACTCCTAAGGTGCTGAGGTCATATAGTCCCAGCACTCCCCGGATGGCAGTAAGGAGGAATAACACACTACCTCCCCTGCTTCAGAGCCACAAGGATGCGCAATAGTCCTTAAGGTGCCGGGCTACGCGATCCCACACCTGCTGAGGGGGAAGATGAAGAAGAGATAGAAAACGGGGATCCCATGAATGAGATCTACACTAGGTGTAGGGAATTTCACGCATGGGAACAGCAAGAATGGAAAGAAGAAGGAATAGTTGTAGAAAAAGGTTGCATGAAAGAAAGAGCGCAACTTGGCTGTTATTTGCCACCTGAAAGGAGAATAGTTAGAACCGGTAGTTGTATATTTGAGAGTGCGTGTCTGTGTGTGCGTATGTTTGTTTGAATGTTTGTGTGCAACGACTATTAGGAGAGTTGTTAAGAAGAAATCTGAGACAAGTTTGAGGAAATTTGAACTAAACATAAGATGCAAATGAAGTAAATAAAAGCTAAGCAAATTAGAATGGGGGAGAAAAGGAGAGATAATGCAGGGTGAAGAAGAGGGGAATCTGAAGGGAAATAAAGATGTTCACACCCTACGTTGGGCCGTAACTCCGTGCGGCCCGTGAACCTAACAAATGCCTAGGGGAGGCCTCATAGCAGTAGGGTGGGTGGGGGGGGGGGGAGATAGAGATTCCGAGACGGTTACAGAACCCCGGTTGTTCTGCAGCACACAAGCAGCAGAGGCTTGGGTGATTGGAGAGAGAGTTACACACGGTGAGACGCTACTCAGGGAACTACGGGAGATTCCCTTTAACGTAAAAATTAAAGTGTGGGCAGAATCGCCTCTTTGAATCTCTTATTCCTTGTAACTCCTTGCAGTGCAGTAGCGCCATCCACAGCCACGCTTCTAAGTAGGCCAGATCTCCCATCGCTCTCACTCGCTCTCCCTTCCATACAGTGACGTCATCCACGGTCACGCTTCCATGCAGGCCAGATCTCCAATCACTCTCACTCACTCTCCCTGCCGTACAGTAGTGCCATCCACGGCCATGCCCCCAAGAAGGCCAGCTTTCCCCCTACGATGCGGTCAGGTTGGGCGCTCACACCGCAGTCACTTGGAAGCTGCCCGCGGCCTGAGATAGGAAGAGAGGGAATCGTTCAGTCCACTTTGACAAGCAATTTAAATACTACTTGAAGAATACGTATTCAGTACGACCATTTTCCACTAGGGACATGATATATTATTTACCCTAAAGTAATACAGGATTGTTTAGAACAGTCTCGTTCAGGAATCTTTTACTGCTAAATTCCCAACAGACATCTTACAGCAGTTTCACTTTTGCAAGATTGACACGCGGTAGAAATAATTTATGAAGGTAAAGGAAGTCATGCTCATCAAAGGTAATTCTTTGAAGTTGGTGAGAATATTGATATTGTACCAAGCAGGCACTTTATACGAACAATAAAACCATCGTCGTGTCCGATACTGCTCAATCTCTCATTGATTCCTATTTTGGTTTCTCAAAATGCTGTCATAGGACTACCATTAGAACTTTTTTGTCTATTTAATTAAGTTTAACCTGGGCAGTCAAATAATTTTTCACTCAGGGTTTAAAGTGATCGCCGAAAATAGGAACACATCCCATGTATTAGATACCATTCGACTTACTACTTACTTGGAGATTCTTCGCTGTTACAGCCGGTCACAGCGTAGCTGCCACCTGACCCACAGCTGTGGGGACACTCTCTACTTGCGCTGCGGCATCGGCATTTGCATGCTACTGCCACATTTGCCAGTCAGATCCCGGCTTAGCGACGCGGTTGAGTAGGGAGTTGTGCCCACAGTGTGGGTACCCTATCCATTGATTAGATGTAGATCCGGAACACAGCTGAGGTATTTGTCCAATCGGTTTTTGAACCTCAAAATGCTTGCTGTAGCTAACAACCGCGGCACGCGTTTGTTATAAGGTATTTTAAGTGGCATTCGATTGCATGTCTAAGGTGCCCGGCACGTGCAGCTGTTAAAGGCAACCGTTTGCATCGTTAGGCCGCCCGTCAGTTTTGGCACTTTGAAGCTACACATTCCGCCAATCCTTGCCTGGTTTCTCATGGCCACATTCGTTATAATTTTTTCGTTGATATTGACCTTGTAGCCTTCCTGAAATTCCCAAACGTGTAAGACCAAGAATCTTTCATAAAGTCTTTGTATTGAGTGTAGCCTTAGAGCGTTTAATCTGTCTTAACAGTCCACTACCTATAACTACCTCCGTAATTTTGGAGGTGAATCTTCTTGGTACTGCTTCAAATCTATCCTGATCTTCAGAGTAAAATTATTAATCTGGTTACTCTGAGGAGTACACTCAGCATCTCATATTGCCTTGATGTGTTGCTCGGGGGCCTAGCCACGTTAGTTTGACTGGTTGGCTACAGCGTGCTGACGTTTTCGTGCATCGCTCGTAATGGTGGGTCACACAGCATTGTGACAATGCCTATTGTTCCGTCAGACCTCCGTTGGAAATGGACCCCTCTTAATCTAATCTACACGTTAGTTTACACGTTGGAAGCCAAGGCCTTCTGCGATAACATATAAACACATTCAATTTAAAAAAACATCCAATCTTTCCAGGCTAAACACAAAATAGAGTCCAACGGTATTCCTACAGGGGCATTTGAGGTACCGATCATGGGACCGAGGAGGGACTGGTGCAGAATCTGATACTATCGTTATATTGTGACCACATTAGATCGTCTAACAGTCCGGATAGGTTAACAACATTCTAACCCAGAGATCGACAAATCTTTAAATCCTCTCGCTAGGAGTACGTGCGTCAAATTAATTACAACTTATGATTTGATCTTTGGATTCATAACAAACTTCAAATACTAGTATGGATCGATAAATCAAATGAAAAAGGACACACCATAGTCGGAAACAGCAGGAGTGAGAGCGGGCTCCTGAAGGGCAGGGGGAAGGCTGACGAAGGTGGGCGCTGTGTTGACGAAGGTTAGGGCGGTGGGGCCAGAAGGCGAGGTGGCGAAACCAGGATCTGAGGATAAGATGAGATTAAAATTTTGGTAGCTCCCAATTTGCCTAACCAGGACAATAGGGCACTACAACGACGTGTGAAGAGGACAGGCAACACAAGAGGGCACTACAGCGACGTGTGAAGAGGACAGGCAACACAAGAGGGCACTACAGCGACGTGTGAAGAGGACAGGCAACACAAGAGGGCACTACAGCGACGTGTGGAGAGGATAGGCAACACAAGAGAGCACTACAGCGACGTGTGAAGAAAACAAGCAACACAAGAGGGCACTACAGCGACGTGTGATGAGGATAGGCAACACAAGAGAGCACTACAGCGACGTATGAAGAGGACAGGCAACACAAGAGGACACTACATCGACGTGTGAACAGGACAGGCAAACACAGGAGGGCACTACAGCGACTTGTGATGAAGACAGGCAACTCCAATTTGGGTATGGTTATTAGGGAGAACGGGGCTGCCTATTATAGTTTTCGTAAATTGTTTTCACTATTTAATTGAAGCATCATTCATTAAAAACTAAGTTTGAATACAAGCTCTGCTTGTCATTTTTCAACCGTCATAATTCATTTGATATGCTCTTGAAACAGAGATTGTTGCTTGTTCCACATCCAGCAACCTGAATGAATTCAGCTTTGATAAATATCCCATAATAGTGCTTACCCAAAATATGAGTAGTTTTGAAGGTAATTATGTTTAAACCTCAGTTCATCAAACATATTAATTGCTTCCATTAGTACGAAGCATCTATGGCAATCGTTCTTTTTGTAGGTATGCCTGTTTACGCCAGGTTCCTCACTGGACGCTGCACACACCGCTACAAACCTACAATGGCAAGAGAATTAGCAACACAGTGGGCGAGAGGAGGGAAGAACAGAGTGGGCGAGGGGAGGGAAGAACAGAGAAGGCGATGGGAAGGAAGAACAGAATGGGCGAGGGGAGGAAAGAACAGAGTGTGTGAGGATGGAAAGAACAGAGTGGGCGAGGAGAGGAAAGAACCGAGAAGACGATAGGAGGGAAGAACAGAGATGGCGAAGGGGAGGGAAGAAAATAGTGGACGAGGGGAGAGAAGAACAGAGAAGGCGATGGCAAGGGAAAACTGAGTGGGCGAGCGGAGGGAAGAACTGAGTGGGTGAGGGGAGGAAAGAACAGAGTGGGTGAGGGGAGGGAAGAACAGAGTTAGCGAGGGGAGGGAAGAACAGAGTGGGCGAGGGGAGGAAAGAAACGAGAAGGCGATGGGAGAAAAGAACCGAGAAGGCAAGGGGAGGGAAGAACAAAATGGGCGAAGGGGAGGGTAGAACAGAGATGGCGAGGGGAGGGAAGAACAGTGATGGCGAGGGGAGGGGAGAAAAGAGTGGGCGAGGGGAGAGAAAGACATCATATACAATGAAGAAGTCTCTCATCCTCTGCTTGATGGGAGAAGCAATACAGCTGGGGCGTGTTGCCTCTATAGCCCCCTCGCCTGCAGGCTGTTGGGAGGAGCAACACAGCTGGGGCGTGTTGCCCATATAGCCCTCTTGCCTGCAGGCTATTGGGAGGAGCAACACAGCTGGGGCGTGTTGCCCATATAATCCCCTCGCCTGCAGGCTGTTGGGAGGAGCAACACAGTTGGGGCGTGTTGCCCATATAGCCCCCTCACCTGCAGGGTGTTGCGAGGAGCAACACAGCTGGGGCTCATATAACCCTCTCGCCTGGGGCGTGTTGCCCATATAACCTCCTCGCCTGCAGGCTGTTGGGAGGAGCAACACTGCTGGGGCGTGTTGCCCATATAGCCCCCTCACCTGCAAGCTGTTGGGAGGAGCAACACAGCTGGGCCTCTCACCTGTTTTGCTCGGAGAAGCAACACAACAATGTCGAGTTGCCCCAGTATCCCCTCACCTACGAACAGCTGGTAGGTGTGACACAACAGAGGCGTGTTGACCTTCACCTGCTTGTTGAGAGGGGTAACACAGCAGGGGCGTATTGATGATGTAACCCTCTCACCTGCTAGCTTCTGGTAGAAGCAACATAACAAGGGCGTGTTGCCCTTGTGGCCCTCTCATTGGCGCTGGTTCCTGGGAGAAGAAACAGAGAATAGGCGTAACGCTTATGTATCCCCCTCTACTGCTAGCTACTGGTAGGAGCAGCATAGCATGGAACTGCTAGCCAGGAGCCTCCTCGCCTGGCAGCTGTGAGAAACACAGCAAGGAAGTGTTACCCAATCCAGGGGCATCGCATGGTCGTGTTTCACCCGCTGACTGTTGGGAGGGGCAAAATATCAGAGGAGTAGTATTGACCCTGTAGCCTCCTTAGCAGCTGGCTGCCTGCTTGGGGGTAACACAGTAGGGGCTTGTTGCCAAAGTAGGCTTAGGCTCTCACCTGCTTGCTGGAAACGGGAACACGGCAGGGGCATGTTGCCTCCGTAGCCTTCTCAACTGGCTGCTGGGAGGGTAACACAGAAGAGGCGTGTTGTCACAGTATCTCCATTACCTTGTTCTGGGAGGGGTAACACAGCAGGGGCGTATAGCCCGTTTGCCCTCGCCTGCTAATTGCTGGGAGGAGCAATACAGTAAGGGCGTGTTGCCCATGTAACTCCTTCACCCCTCACCTGCTGGCTGCAGGAACGGGCAACAAAGCAGAGGCGTGTTGCCATTGTAGCCGCAAATGAGTCGCTGCAGCAGTACGTATGACGTCACAGGTTCCAGGCCATCACGAATTTTCTGCGAAGGGTGAAATATATATAGAAGGCAAATTAAAGCAACACGAAAAGGCTTTTCAACTATTATGAGGCAGTATCTATATTTTCTTTCCAATTATTATAAGATTTGGGAAGGAACAGTGTGGCTTTAGGAGTGGTAGAGGGTGTGCCGATCAGATTTTTGCAGTGAGACAGGTCTGTGAGAAGTACCTCGCAAAGGGAAAGAACGTGTTCTGGGTCTTCATGGATCTGGAAAAGGATTGACAGGGAAGCGCTGTGGAGGGTGTTGCGTTTGTATGGAGTGGGCGAAAATCTGTTGAAAGCAGTGCAGAGTTTCTATGTTGGCAGTCGAGCATGTGTCAGAGTGGGAAGCGAGGTGAGTGATGGGTTCACAGTGAAAGAGGGACTGAGACAAGGCTGCGTAATGTCTCCCTGGCTGTTCAACCTCTATATGGATGGAGGGGTCAGGGAGGTGAACGCGAGTGTGCTGGGTTGTGGCTTGGAACTGTTGGAAGCGAATGGGCGGAGTTGGCAGCTGAGCCAGTGGCTATTTGTGGATGATACGGAGCTGGTGGCGGATTCAGAGGAAAAGCTATGTAGGCTAGTGTTCGAGTTTGGTAGAATGTGTGAAAGGAGGAAGCTCCGAGTGGACGTGGGTAAAAGTAAAATAATGAGATGCTCGAGGACTGTGGATGTAAGCAAAATCGATGTCCGCCTAAATGGCGAGCTGTTGGAGGAAGTTCAGTGTTTTAAGTATCTGGGCTCCCATGTGGAAGAGACTGAATCAGTGGAAACTGAAGTGAAGGCGCGAGTGAAAGAGGAGTGTAAAGTGTTGGGTGCACTGAAGAGTGTAATGAGTTGTAGGACGTTGGGGAGGGAAGCAAAGAGAGGGTTGAATGAGGGTGTTGTTGTCCCAACTGTGCTCTACGGAGCTGAGACTTGGAGCGTAAGAGAAAAGAAGGTTGAATGTTTTCGAGATAAAATGTTTGAGGAGCTTGGTTGGAGTAACGCTGAGGGACCGGATCACCAACGACGTGGTTCGAATCAGAACGGGGATGGTGAAGATGGTTCGGGCACATTGTGAGGATGGATGAAGGGAGACTGGTGAAAAGGGGGTGAAGAAGGCGGAAGCGAGTGGTCGCAGGCCTAGAGGTAGACCGAAGTTTGGGTGGATGGATGGTGTGAAACAGGCGTTGGGAAGGAGACTTGTACGTGGAATTGGCGAGAGAGCGTACAATGAACAGGCGCGAGAGGTGAATGGTTGATTTTTGACGCTGCTCAGATGTGCTTTCCCACCCTTGGCATCACGTTGTCGGGATGGTCGTGAATGGGGGAGGGGGCATCATGATGCGGCGGGGGTAAACCAGTGAGAGCTGTCGGGCCCTGCTGCTGACAACGGATCCTCGGACCGCACTCGGGACCCAGAGTGTGTGTTGCGGGGTTACCGGCAGAATCCTTTAACGCAAAGGGGCTAAGCTGTGTGAGTGTGAGCGTATGAGGGTGTGAGGGGAGCCTTGCCGTCGGCCACCCTTCTTTCAGGGGGATTCGGCCTAGTGTCTGTATCTGTATTTGTATCTGTATGTTTGAGAAATTTCGATTATCACAGCCTCAAATTTGGACTCAGCATTTTGGTCCACCATCCAATTCATTTTACGTTTAGAATTGGCCGTAGTTCGATTTTTGACATCATTTGCCGTGCGTTAAAGCTTATTCTTGACGCAAACGGGTTTGCGACCTGCGCGGTAATGATAAAAGGGGAGGAAGGAGAAGAGGGGAATGGGAAGAAGGGAAAAGAGGAAAAGAAGGGAAGGGGAGGAGGGAAAGGGAGGAGGGGGAAGGCGTTGAGGGGAGGAGGGTTGAGGAGACAGTGAGCAGTTTTGGCCAACATGCTACATATAATTATTTTCTCCGAGTACTTTATTCGGATTAATTTCCTGAGAATCGGACCACGTATGCATATAGTGTGTCTAGACTTAGCACCGTGCCCAACATAAGCGGAGGGTGATGCTGAGAGAGAAATTTGTAGGGAACTTCCCGACAAGAGCAACGGAGATGCGCAAGCTTGCCTCAATATTGACAACGCTAATCCAATTTTTATCCATTGCTTGTAATTTGGTGGCTTTACTTATTCATGTTAGGCTAGTGCGAGGCCCATACCAGCTGACACAAGCACTCGTTACTGTACTGTTGATTCATTTCTTAGATGAGCATGCTGATCAAAAATAGCAAGTAGACTATGGAGCTGACCGATCTCATGATACTTCTGTGTTGAGTTGATACATTGAAGATGTAACGAAAATACTACTGTGATCCTCCACACGGCTTGTAACGATGTTTTGATGTATGCATAGTAATCAAAAGCATCATTCAGTCCACACATGCATATATACAAATGTAATACTCAGTCGGTAGGTGGTGAGTGATACATATACAAATGTAATACTCAGTCGGTAGGTGGTGAGTGATGCATATACAAATGTGATACTCAAGCGGTGGGTGGTGAGTGATACATATACAAATGTAATACTCAGTCGATGGGTGGTGAGTGATACATATACAAATGTAATACTCAAGCGGTAGGTGGTGAGTGATACATATACAAATGTAATACTCAAGCGGTAGGTGGTGGTGAGTGATACATATACAAATGTAATACTCAAGCGGTAGGTGGTGAGTGATACATATACAAATGTAATACTCAGTCGGTGGGTGGTGAGTGTACCGTCAGTTCCGGCAACGTTATATTGGGATACTTTTGGAGTAAAAAAAAATTACTGAAGATCACCGGCTCTCTTGCAATGCGAAGGCCAAAGCTCTTCACCTTGCCAGTCGTGACGTGGCGTGGATACAGGAGCAGGTGGACTCTAGCCCAACTCCTCCCCATGCCCATGCCCCCTACCCACACAAAGCAAGCACTGGTAAAACTGACACATACTCGGTCCATGCTGTGCTATAAGACAAAAAAAAGTACAGGTTGACACCTTCTAGGTGCAGTGGGCGCAATTAGTGATGGGTAGGGGCTGGAAAAGTGGAGTGGGTACTGGTTGTACCCTAAATGCACCCACTTCATCCTCCTTTCGCCCAATGAACCTTCCATGCACCACTACATCTCCCATACGATCACTGCGCTCTCCATGCACGCCTTCAACTCCATGCCCCCACTGCCCCTTCCCTATGACCACTGCGCTCTCCATGCAGTCCTGGAACCTCCCTGTTCCCACTGTACCATCCATTTCCCAAATGCTTCTCCCCTGCGACCACAAGACCACTACACCTTTTCTGCGCCCAGTGCACCTCCATGCACCCACCCACTGCACCTCCTCTAGCAATACTGCTCCTTCTCTACGACCACTGCACCCTCAATACCAATACTGCTCCTTCTCTACGACCACTGCACCCTCAATACCAATACTGCTCCTTCTCTACGACCACTGCACCCTCAATACCAATACTGTTCCTTCTCTATGTCCACTGAACCCTCCATACCAATAGTGCTTCTTCTCTACGACCACTGCACCTTCCATACCAATACTGCTCCTTCACTACGACCGCCGCACCTTCCATACCAATACTGCTCCTTCACTACGACCACTGC
Source organism: Gammarus roeselii (assembly GCA_016164225.1). Taxonomy (NCBI): domain Eukaryota; kingdom Metazoa; phylum Arthropoda; class Malacostraca; order Amphipoda; family Gammaridae; genus Gammarus; species Gammarus roeselii. The sequence goes on from SDVV010032131.1 coordinate 10,800, forward strand.
ACCTTTTATACCAATACTGCTCCTTCTCTATGTCCACTGAACCCTCCATACCAATACTGCTCCTTCTCTACGACCACTGCACCCTCCATACCAACACTGCTCATTCTCTACGACCACTGCACCCTCCAAACCAATACTCCTATTCTACGACCACTGCACCTTCCCTCCGCCCACTGCACCCGCCGTGCACCCATTGCACCTTCCCCGTGACCACTGCACTCTCCAGATGCACCCCTTCAACCTCTCGGCACCCACTGCCCCCTACCACCCCCTATCCCACCCACCTTGACGAGGGTGACGTGTTGGGGGCAATGCAGGAGGCTGGTGCACTGCTGCCACGCATCGCAACGCGCTAGAAGGGAGACGTTGACGTTAGACAAAACGAGGAGGTTGGTGTGACGCGCCAATAATAGCGCTAGAAGGGAGACGTTGACGTTAGACAAAACGAGGAGGTTGGTGTGACGTGCCAAATATAGCGCTAGAAGGGAGACGTTGACGTTAGACAAAACGAGGAGGTTGGTGTGACGCGCCAATAATAGCGCTAGAAGGGAGACGTTGACGTTAGAAAAAACGAGGAGGTTGGTGTGACGTGCCAATAATAGCGCTAGAAGGGAGACGTTGACGTTAGACAAAACGAGGAGGTTGGTGTGACGCGCCAATAATAG
>SDVV010032133.1:0-11464 GCA_016164225.1 Gammarus roeselii
GCACCAGCGTGCGTCTGACATTGCTAAAATTTTCACTTTCTTTCTAACGTTAAAAGCGTTGTTTTGTACTTTCCTCGCACACCTAGGCGTGCGAGCCTATTGGAATCAATGATCATCGAGCCCTACGGGGGAGCCTATTATGACTCACGTTGAGGCTCTGGTGGAAATGAGGCCCAAATCAAATCAAATCTAATCTAAACCCATAGTGTCTACGTTAAACCTACTCCGAATTTACGTTGAACCTACTCATGATCTACGCTGCACCTGCTTTGCCACTCTTCAATGGCTCTACGGGGGAGTCTACATTAACGTCGCGTTGGGACTCCGGTGGAAAACGGAAGTAACTACTACTTCTACTACTCGTTCATTGCGGACATGGAATATTCGAGCTTTAGGCTGTGCTGACCTATGCGCTTAATTTTTAATTGGTCGACATTAAATTTCATTCGCCACTTTTCTCACCAATCAACAATTTTGCTCAAGTCTTACCGGATCAAGTTGTGTTAGTAGTTTTCCTCCTACCTTAGTATCGTCTGCAAACTTTCTAATGATCGAAAGAACGCATTTTATCGAGATTTTTTTTTAAACTCCTTTGTCCTTGTATAGCGGAACAATGCAGGCACTGCGCCACTCACTCGGTACCACAAGTTCAGTAACCTCACCACTGTTGAAAGCAATCCAGAGTTTCTATATATGCAGCAGAGCATATGTCAGAGTAGGGAGCGAGACGAGTACTTGGTTCACAGTGAAAGTGCGACTGAGTCAAGGTTGCGTTGTTTCCCTTGGCTCTTTAATCCTTACATGAATGAGTGGTCTGGCAGGTGAACGCGAGTGTATTGTGTCGAGGTTCAGTTTTTAGAAGCTTATGAATGGAGTTTGAGTTTACTATTGTGTTAGTTGCTGTTTGTGGATGATACCTCACTGGTGGTAAATTTGGAAGGGAAGTTGTGTAGCCTAGTGTAGAGTGTGAGAGGATGACGCTGCAAGTTAATGTGGGTAAACATAAAAAATTTGTTGTTCCTACGTTGTGCAAATAAAACCAGCGTCAGCCTAAATGGAGAGTTATTGAAGGATGATCAGTGCTTCAAGTACCTAGGCTCTCACGTGGCGATGATTGGCTTTGTGGAAGCTGAGGTGATATCCAGAGTGAAGCAAGTGTGTAAATCGTTGGATGAGCTGAATAATGTGATGAGGTGCAGAACATTGGGTGTGGAAGCAAAGAGAGGACATATCAGCTCTACGTGGTTAAAACGTGGGTAACGAGAACGGAAGAAATAAAAAGTTAATGTTTGAGAGGCATGGCTGGTGTCACGCTAAGCGATAGGGTCAATGATGACCTTGAAGGAGATCGAGGGTGGTGAGTAAGTTGGAGGACAGGGTAGATTCACTTGTTCTGAGGTAGTCCGAACACATGGTGGGGATGGAAGCAAAGTTGAGTGGGCGAGGCCTAGTGGAAGACCGAACATAGGGTATTGGGATGGCGTAAACAGGCCCTAGGGAGGAGGTACATCAGTGTGGAGGTAGCGAGACAGCGCTCAGTGGACAGGTTGAGTAGAGAATGGTTGTGAATCATTGAATTTTGACGCGGCCCTGATGCGCTTCCCTTCCTTTGGCGTCCCGTTAAGAAACAGGATGGGCCCGGACTCAGTGATTATGACCGCAAGCGTAAACCTGTGGAAGCAGTCGAACCCTGCTGCTTACACTGATCTCGTACCTCACCCGATGTATGTTGCGGGGTCCTTGCCATGCCCTAAGCACTAAAGGGCTACATTTTGGTAGGTTTTCCTGTGCTAGCGAGGAGTAGGAGATTCAGCTTGCCGTCGGTCACTCCCCAGAGAGGGAATTTGGCCTTTCATCAGTATCTGTGTACAGTTGAACATACTAAAGATAGTCTAGGCTAACATTTACCTTAGAAACATTGTTCCAATCAGTTTCGTAACAGTAATCCATGCCAATCAAGTCAATTACTTGCTGGCACTGTAACTCAGCTATCTGTGGAAGGTTCACCGTTTACAAATTTTCTTTATCTACTGTACGTTGATGATCTCGCCATCTTATATTTCGTTAGGGCACTTAACCTGCAGTTAGCTAGCAAGCTGAGGTCCCTATAAGTCTGGTCGATGAAGCGTGAACGTCGCGAACACTACTTATAGCGATTTTGTTTTGGCAAGATATTATTTTTGGACTGAGATTCATTTGTTGTCAGCTGTATTAACCGTGCAATGTAAAGCCCGGCGAACGACTAATTTGGCCAAGCAACGGCGTATCAAACGTCCAGAACTGAAAAATTTAGGGTTTGTTGTCCAGGCTTCTGTGTTTACACGAATCAGCCAGCATTAATGACTACAAAGACAACAATTTAATCAGCTGATTGTAGGCAAACCAATACTGCCATCTAATATAACTTTTGTTACCTTGATTCTCTCGATAAAAAGCTATTTCTCTGTAATGAGTAAGAGCCATACGGTTTTGCATTGCGCTTCTGCTTTTTATTTGAATGAATCCTGAAGAGAAAACAATACAGACGTTTTAACGAGAGAATTTTGATAACATCCGTTGAACGTAGATTTCGACCAATATTGACCTTTGTGTCTTCTAACATTACTCGGGAATCTCGAACCTTTTAAGTTCCTCGACTGTCCTCGAGTTTTTAGGAAAAAGAAACTAGTGGCCACGTGCCGGCGCGTGGCGTCTTGCGCCTGTCAGTCTATATGTCTGCCAGGTATAGAGTGGCGCGCTCAGTCGTCTGCTGGCTGAACCCCCAACCCCTTCCTATCCTATATAAGCGAGGGTTGGGCTTTCCCATCATTCATGAGGGCTAGCAAAGTTGCTTTCCGTAAGGGGACGTTAGTGCGTAGTTAAGATAGCAGGGGGAGGAGGAGGCCCCATATGGCTCTAACTAATTACAGAGAAATAGCTTTTTATCGAGCGAATCGAGATAACAAAAGATATATTCTCTTCCGCTCGTACGAGTCATATGTTTTTTTTTAGAAAATATTGTCATATAGCGCAAGCTGGTCGATGCCAGAAGAGCACAGAAGTTGGATGGATCGGCTGCATCTTGAACCGGGTGTTCCCAAAGAAGCGCTCGCCGTGTAAGTGAATGATAACACATTTGTATAAATGGTGGTAATTCCTTTATATATTGGCGAATACAGTTATACAACAGCAAAAAGCTGGGTCCTAGCGGCAAACTAATATGCAAGTCCTGAACATGAGGGTCCAAATTATATTTAAGTATAGGCAAATACAAATATGACATTGTAGTAACGGCAGTGAACATACTTGCTCGACGCGGCCAAAAACAATGTGCGGGCCGTGAGCATGAGCAACCAAAGAGTAGTTACGTAATCAATACATGTTGCCCTCCAGAGAGGGTGGGTGAACCGTCCGGTAGGCAATAAATTCTAAATATACCAGTACCAACAATGTTTACAATAGTTAGCTCCTGTGGTAACAGAGTTGTACTGCAAGTAGGATAAAGGAAATACGTATTTCGTAATCCGTAAGCTGAAGACTCTGCGTGAGGTGTCACCGCACGCGATGGTAAGATAATGAAGTACGTGCTCTATGCAACGTAGAGGAGGTGATGGCCTCAGCGGATGCGGTGTCCGAAACGTATGAGGCGAGAAGGACTATCTACCTTATTCCCAAGTAGACGCAAGGTTGTTTAGGCTTCTCTACTGAGAAGAGGTATTTGTGCACGAATACGTGGGGCGACCTCCAAAACGCCTTGGATATGATGTCTTGATGCAGGACTTCCACGCGTCCAAGCGAGAAACAAGGCATACCTGCGGGCATCTTGAGCTTTAGCAAATGCATGCGGTGTGGCCTCATCGATAAGCGAGCAGATGTAGTGCCCCACCGATGACGCCCTGAGAGGCTTGCCGGAAGTAGGATGGATTAGCAAAACTCATTGTGCGATGGGCATCGTGTTATGTAGGCTTTGAGTGTGGTCATAGGGCACAAGCCGTGTGCCCGGCAGTAGTGAGGCGATAGAGATGAGTGGTGGTGTGTAGGCTAGGGTCTGGTTTTGTACAGGAACTTGTCAGGAAGAGCGTGCATGGAGGGTTCATGGAGAAATGCTGTCCCGTGCGTGACATGGCTACAATTTCAGAGACCCTGTTGCCCGCTGCGAGCGCGACGAAACGCAGTCGACAACTTTCTTTCATGACATTTCTGTCTCAAACAAATTTTTGTTCGGACCATTTTTGGTCTTGACAAATTTCTGTCTCAACAAATTTATGTTTCGACCAATTTTTGTCTCGACAAGTTTATGTGTCAACAAATTTGGTGTGTCGACAAATTATGAGTCGGCAGATTTCTGTCTCGACAAATTTATGTTTAGACAATTTTCAGTCTCGACAAATTGTCATGTCGTGTGATGCAGCTCACTCCTAGCAAATTCAGAACGGCAGGGCAATAATTGCCGACCCCATCTGTGGCTCAAGGCGCAGTGGGTCGGTCACTAATCCACTGCCCAGATGGGCCGCCCCGCACTGAATCTTTCCTTTTGAAAATGTGCGACGATCTGTCAGGATCGAGTGTGGCGGGAGTGCTCTACGTCCGAAGCAAGAGCGACGAATGAATGATGCGGTAGCCCAACCCTCGCGATAGGAAAGGAGGGGGTCGGAAGTTCAGCGGGCAGACAGCGTAGCGCGCCAATCGGTACCTGGAAGACATTTAAACTGACAGGCGCAAGACGCCACGCGCCGCCAAGCGGCTAAAGGTTTATTTTTCCTAAAAACTCGAGGACAGTCGAGGAATTTGAAAGTTTCGAGATTCTCGAGTAAGGTTAGAAGATACAAAGGTTTAAATCAGTCGAAAACTACGTTCAACGGATGTTATCAAGATTCTCTAGTAAAAACGTCTCTGTAATGTTATCTCTTCAGGATTCATTCGAATGAAAAGAAGACAATGCAAAGCCATATGGTTCTTACAAGTGGAAGAGAATAGAACAACAAATATGAATGTTCGTCGAGTTGAGAGAACTCATCGTGCTCATGTGTACTGCTCACTGGCTGGCAAGCACAATGCTCAAAGTGAGCAAAAAAAGGGTAGAAAACACCTGATGTTTTGTAATGGAATGCAACTATTCGATACAATTTCCGTACTTCATTATTTTTCACAGATTGTAGGTATGCATTTATGTTTAATTATAAAGTTTTTTAGCAATATAGAAACTAGTTGGTTGCTTGTAAATTATTGAAATCTTCATCAAGCAAGCGCATGGCGCTATTTTATCACACTGCTCTTGCATTAAACGTGCGAGATCTGCTCGACAACGAATCTGATCTGCGTTAACTTCATTGATGAGACTTGGTGATAGATAGGATATTGGGCGATTAAGTTGATAGTGTGTTTCAGGTCTATCTTTATTTTATTTTTTAAATTATTCCGATCAAATGATTTCTGAGCTACGATGTATTCCTCTTAGCAGACTGTTTGCCTTGAGATGGCAACGTACGTTCTATAAATCTTCCGAAAAATGTAGCAATTTGAGAGAGACTTGGGACGAGGTTGTCTGTTTATGTAACCTTCCGACACAGTGTGTCAGCTGCCAACAGAACACGCTGGAACGATATCTTCGTATGATGTTATATATCATGTCAACCGTGTAAATATGTTGATTAATTAGAAATGTTAAGTAGTAGTGGTAGGCCTGGGACGGGCTGATGTGTCTATTCTAGCAATACTTTATAATAGAATATGCAGTACAACTAGCCCAGCCCAGATGTGGTACCCATCGTTCACGGGCTGCCGGTCGCTGAAGGCTCCAACGGAGGTTGTTGCCACCTTTGGTGGCAATAGGCCTTACGTCACAGTTTTTTAATAAGGGGGAGGATTAGTCTCCCAGTGTTTGTCGAGTCCGTGTTGACTTCAATATTATTAATCACATCATGTGGTAAACGGTTCCAGATTGTTGGTATCTTGATTGAGAATAAGTTTTCAGCGACTAATGTTTTGAATGGTTTTAATTTTGATTTGAGTCTCATTTCCACCGGACCCGCAACGCGAGTTATAATAAGCTCCCGCGACCGTTACTGATTCAGTTGAGTTCGCGCGGCCTCGCGTGCGAAAATATTACTCGTGTCAAGATGAAATCGAGTACATATTTCAACTGTGGCATATTCGCGTACAAGAGAATTAAGAGTCAACACGTATCTTCGTAAATGTATTGATATCTCTGTGCGTAATTGAGTGGAGAGTCCACCTCACTTGCACAAGTGTATAGGGTTTAGACAGCTTCGTATAGTCCGGACCGCCCTACGGGGGAGTCTGCATTAACTTCGCGTTGGGACTCCGGTGGAACATGGATGCTAATAATAAATAAATTCGTATAGTCCGGTTTGTTTTCCGTAAGCGATAAGCCTTTTACGGTAGGTTAGGTCAGTGAGTAGGTGTTGTAGGTTGCACGATAAGTTACATTTTTTGTCCATTATTTATATTCTTGGGTTAGTATCTGTATAATTTTGATCAAAGTGGCCCTCGGGACTAGCCCTAGTATACGCATTTAGGTATTTCAAGGTTGCTATTGGCTGACTTCTAAGTCGTCTTTTTTCAAGTGATATCAGTTTATGTTCGCCGTCTTTGATTGATTGATTTGGGCGTAGCGGGTATGTCTACTTTCTCTATTTTGGAATCTTATTTTTTGTTCGATTATGAACCCGGTGCATCTTGTTCTCCCCTTACGTGAGTGGGCCAAAATTGTACTGTAAATTCCATTTTAGCTCTGACGAGTGGCGTAGATAACAACGATGTCGCTGGATGTAAAGCCAATGACTCTATTGCCTTTTTGGAGCTAGCCTCCATTTGGTTCTCCCACCCGTGATCTTGGGTGATTACCAAGATCTCGTTATTGGTCGATTTCAGTCATATGCTCTCCGTTGGAAATGAGGCTCAAATCAAATCAGTTTGCTATCACCTACGCAGAATTTCTATTTTATACGTTTTCCACGTGCATAACTACTGTTAAGAATTACAGTTCATTTGCCATTTAGCAGGTCATTCCACTAGTTTATTAAGATCCCTTTTGCCCACAGCCTGCTTTGTGCTTAGTTTAGTGTCGTCAGCAGTTTTGGATAAATCGATAACGATGACTGTCAAGATCATTTATACTGTTCTCAGGTCATGACTGGAAGGAGTTTCAAATCATTATTAAAATATAAATATAACGATAACAGCAAGGATAGTCTACCATCTGTCACCCAGACCATGGCAAAAATAATGATCTCATGATGGGCATGAAATCCCACCGCAGAGGGGTTAGCAACTCGATTGTGTTAAATACGAAAAGCCCGTTAACACTGACATGTGCATGTTGGTATTGCTACCGTATACACCCATCTTCGGAAGTAATTCAGCGCAGAACCATTTCCGAGAAATTAACCTTTTGGCTGAAATCTGATATGTTGCGAAATGATCTTTCGTCTTACCTGCCGATAAATTTATATAAAACTCATAGGTGTGTTCTCCGGCACTGAATGACTTTGACTCTTGAGCAACTAACCCAATATTTTATCAGAATTGTTTCGAAATCACAAGACTTTGTCGGAATAGGCGGCAGTAACGTGGAAGAAGAAAAGCGGTGTTTTAAATTTAAATAGCGCTTGGGGAGGATGGATGATCATTCATTTTATAGATCATTATCACTTTATTATAATGAGGCCCAAATCAAATCATCACTTTATTATAGTATTTTATTATTTCTTCTTGCTTGTACTCTAATTATTTTTCTCTGTTTTTTTTCATGGTGATCCATTTTGTATTGATGATAAAGAAGCAAAGAGAGGGCTGTATGAGGGTGTTGTTATCTCAACTGTGCTCTACGGAGCTGAGGCTTGGGAGGTGAGAGCAGAGGAGAGAAGAAGGTTGAATGTTTTCGAGATGAAATGTTTGATTTGGGCCTCATTTCCACCAGAGCCTCAACGTGTCATAATAGGCTCCACCGTAGGGCGCAATGAAATGTCTGAGGAGCATGGTTGGAGTAACGCTGAGAGACCGGATCGCCAACGACGTGGTTCGAATCAGAACAGGGTTGGTGAAGAAGTTGAAGGACAGAGTGGATTCGCGTGTGCTGAGATGGTTCGGGCACATGGAGAGGATGGATGAAGGGAGATTGGTGAAGGGGTAAATCGAAGTTTTGGTGGATGCATGGTGTGAAGCAGGCGTTGGGAAGGAGACATGAATGTGGAAGTGGCGAGAGAGCGTGCAATGAACAGACGGGAAAGCACATTGCTGCTCTGATTAGCTTTCCCGCCCTTGGCATCCCGCTGTCGGGATGGTCGTGGGTGGGGGACCCGGCCATTATGACGCGGCGGGGGTTACCCAGTGAAAACTGTCATGCCCTGCTGCTGACGACGGATCCTTGGACTACTCTCGTGACCCAGAGTATATGCTGAGGGGGTACCAGCCGGATCCTTTAGCACTAAAGGGCTAAGTTGTGTGAGCGTATGAAGGTTTGGGGTGCGCCTTGCCGGCGGCCACCCCCTTTCTGGGGGATGCAGCCTAGTGTCTGTATCTGTATAAAAATTATGTGTTGTTAGACGCCCGCAGGGGCCCTAGGTGGACTATGCGGTGGGTAAGTAGTCTAGTCCAACCTACGCTGGGAGAATTTACGCTCTCCCTGGGCGCCTAATGAATGCCCGAGCACAGCTAGACGTTTTTGATGGCTAAATGATGAAATAATGTTTACGTTGATCTTAGAGAGCGGAAGTCTTGAACGGCACTGTACGTGGAGGGGACGAGGCGAATTGAGGCAGGCTGAGGCGAGGCGACTGGTGGGGGCGATGAGTCGAGACGAACCGAGGCTGGCTGAGACTGGGTGACCCGGGAGTGGGGGGGGGGTGCTCGCGGGGCCCGGAGGGCTTGAGGGACCCGGGAGTTTCGAGAACCTGGGGGACTTGGAAGACTAGAGGATTTGGGGGGATCCACTTAAGGACCCCCTTGAGAAACTTTGGTTGGTAGATTGATTTAGGCCTCATTTCCACCAGAGCCTCAACGTGAGTCATAATAGCTCCCCCGTAGGGCGCGACCGTCGTTGATTCAGGTAAGTCCGTACGGCCTTGCGTGCGAAAATATTAGTATTTGTGGCACGGCCTCGCGTGCGAAAATATTTAATTGTGGCATATTCGCGTACGACAGAGTATAGAGTTCATGCGTATCTTTGTAAAATGTGTTGATGTTTCTGTGCGTAATGAGGTGGAGGGACCACCTCATTTGCACAGGTGTTAGAGGTTCAGACAGCTTCGTATAGTCCGCTGTGTCTTCCGAAAGCGATAAGCTTTTTACGGTAGTTTGGGCCCATGAGTAGGCTTTGTAGGTTGCACGGGGGATCTAGGAACGCTCGTCGGGCTGCCGCGAGTGCGTTGCAGTCCATCAGTAAGTGTTTCACACTGATAGCCACTTGGTGGCAACAGGGGCAAGGTGGCGCGTTTGGTCCTACGTCGACATCCATTAGGTGGTTGTGAGTTATCCACGTGTGTCCCGTGCACAAGCGGTTGATGAATACTTGGTCTTTTCTGTTAGTGAACTTTGTCTCCCATTCTCCGACTGAGGGTTTGAAAGCATTTTTTTGTCCACTCTGCTGCCACATTTCATCCCATCGGGATGTTATATGGGAGTTAACGATTGGGAACCAGTCCCGGTAATGTGTTGCAAAAAAATTGTTCTTGGTGAGTAGATGCTAGTTCAGCAAGTGAGTCCGCAAGTTCGTTTCCTATTATTCCCGCGTGCCCGGGGATCCAGCAAAACTCCACTGCCTGACCCGTCTCGGTCATCACAGAGATCGTGCTGCATCTTTCATAGAACAGGATGTTCATAATGCAGTGTTTTAAGCTGTGTGAGGACACTCAGACTGTCTGAGAACACGACGTATTTGGGGAAGCGATGTGTTTTTGCGATAGAGACTGCTAGTTCGAGTGCGCGAAGCTCCGCAGAGAACACGGAGGCCTCTTGAGGGAGGGTGGCAGAGTGGGGTGTCCCCGCACACAGCGGCGGCTCCCACTCTGTCCGCGTTTTTGGAGCCGTCAGTGTATATGTGGCGGTGCTCTGAATATTCTTCCTCGAGTAGTCTCAGGAATTCTTGCCGGTACGCGTTGGTTGGAGTAGTTGCTCTAGGGTAGATTTGCAGGCCTAGGTTGACTGGTGGTGGGTTGATCATCCATGTTGGTGTGTCAATTTGAAGGATTCGGTAGGAAAATGAAGGCTTAATAGCTTTTCGATTGATGTTGAGCGAGGTCAGCAGGTTGCCCACGCGTAGGGAAAACGGTGGGCATATATTCTTTTTAGCCGCAAAAGGCGCTTATCAGATATGTTAGTGATGTAGCCGATTGCTGGGTTGTTGATAAGACTTCTAGTCTTAAAATAGTATTGTAGTGAAAATTGCCTCGCCGGAGCGGAAGTTCGTTAGTGAGCACGTAAAGGGATTCGATTGGAGTGGAGCGGAACGCGCCGGTTGTGATACGCAAAGCTTTGTTTGCGATGGTCGAGAGTAGTTTTGGCTGCAGTTCCGTAGTCCATGCGCGATCGTATTATTACTCTGAACAGCGTCATTCTAGTGTCCATGTCGGCACCGAACTTCAGGGATGTTACCGATTGGATTAGTCCTGTCGACCTTTTGCAGCGAGTCGCCAGAGCTACAATGTGGGGTCGCAACGTGAGTTCAGAGTCCCACGTATGTACCAGGAATTCGATCGTTTCTTCGTATGCTAAAGGCGTGTTGTGCAGCGTTAGGGCTGGTTTCAGGTGTAAACCGGGCACAAGGGTAAAGTGCATGCTTTTAATTTCGGAGGGCGAGAATCTGAATCCGTTTAGGGAAGCCCAGTTCCCGACTAGGTTTAGGCACTTCTGAAGTTCATGTTGAATTGTTACGAGGCTGGGGTGTCGGCAGCTTATTTGTAGGTCGTCCACGTGTAGTGATGAGAGCAGTCTTCAGTCTCAGGGAAGAATGTCGGCTAACTGATCGATTTTGAGGGTAAAAAGAGTGACCCTGAGGACGCTTCCCTGGGGGGACCCCATTTCTTGCGGATATGACGGAGACAGTGTCGCCAACCTTGACCCTGAAGGATGGATGCTTATTCATTTTATAGATCATTAACACTTTATTTTAGTATTTTATTATTTCTTCTTGCTTGGGCTCTATTATTTTTCTCTGCCCTTTTTTCATGGTGATGAATTTTAAATTTGTTATCATTATTATTATATGTAACGAGGTTGGTTGAGAGAAGGTGACCCAGGGAGAGGAGGTACTCGTGGGATCCGCGGGACTCGAGGACCCGGGGTTTCGGGAGCCCGGGGGACGTGGGAGACCGGGTGGATTTGGGGTGGTCCACTTGGATCTTTCTTGGGCCCTTTGGGACTCCCTTGAGACCCTTTGGGAGCCTTTTGAGAAACTGTGGGACCCTATAGAGGCCCCTCTGAATCCTGGAACCTCTGCTCCCCCTCCCAGCGCTGTAAAACCCTT
>SDVV010032134.1:0-11122 GCA_016164225.1 Gammarus roeselii
CGCGGGAATAAGAGGAAACGAACTTGCGGACTCGCATGCTAAACTGGCATCTACTCACCAAGAAAAAATTTTTGCAATACATTACCGGGACTGGTTCCCTATCATCAACTCCCATATAACATGCCGATGGGATGAAATGTGGCACCAGAGTGGACAAAAAATGCTTTCAGTCAAACCCTCAGTCGGAGAATGGGAAACAAAGTTCACAAACAGAAAAGACCAAGTGTTCATCAACCGCTTGTGCACGGGACACACGTGGATAACTCACAACCACCTGATGGATGCCGACATAGGACCAAACGCACCACCTTGCCCCTGTTGCCACCAAGTGGCTATCAGCGTGAAACACTTACTGATTGATTGCAACGCACTCGCGGCAGCCCGACGAGCGTTCCTAGATCCCCCGTGCAACCTACAAAGCCTACCCACGGACCCAACCTACCGTAAAAAGCTTATCGCTTTCGGAAAACACACTGGACTATACGAAGCTGTTTAAACCTTTAACACCTGTGCAGATGAGGTGGTCCCTCCACCTCGTTACGCACAGAAACAACTCATTTTACGAAGATACGCATTAACTCTATACTCTCTCGTACGCGCTAGTACGCGAATATGCCACAATTAAAATATGTACTGACTTCATCTTGACAAAGCTAATATTTTGGCACGCGAGGCCGTGCGGTCTTACCTAAATCAACGACGGTCGCGCCCTACGGGGGAGCCTATTATGACTCACGTTGAGGCTCTGGTGGAAATGAGGCCGAAATCAAATTTACACCCCTCCTTCACTTCAGTTTCCACTAGTTAAGTTATCTCCACGTAGAAGCCCAGCTATTTAAAACACTGAACTTCCTCCAAGAGCTCTCCATTTAGGGGGAAACTAATTTTGCTCGCATCGAGTCCTCAAGCATCTCATTACTTTAATCTTACCCACGTTCACTCGAAGCTTTCTTCTCTCACACACTCTACCAAACTCAGACACTAGCCTACATAGCTCCTCCTCTGAATCCGCAACCAGGGCCGTATCATCAGCAAATAGCAACTGGCTCAACTACCAACTACGCCCATTCGCTTTCAACAGTTCCAAGCCACGACCCAGCACACACGCGTTCACTTCCCTGACCACTCCATCCATATAAATCGCACCCTACGGAGGAACCTATTATGAATCACGTTGAGGCTCTGGTGGAAATGAGGCCCAAATTGAATCAAATCCATCCATATAGAGGTTGAACAGCCAGGGAGACATCACGCAGCCTTGTCTCAGTCCCACTTTTACTGTGAACCAATCACTCGCCTCGCTTCCCACTGTGACATGCTTGGCTGCCAACATAGAAACTCTGCACCGCTTTCAACCAATATCCGCTCACTCCATACAAACGCAACACCCTCCACAGCACTTCCCTGTCAATCCTGTCGTATGCCTTCTCCAGATCCATGAAGGCCCAGAACACATCCTTTCTTTTGGCAAGGTACTTCTCACAGACCTGTTTCACTGCAAAAATCTGATTAGCATCATCTCTACCACTCCCAAAGCCACACTGTTCATCTCCAATCACGCAGTCCGGTATTCCAATCACGCAGTCCAATCACTCAATCGGTATTACGCCTACCACAAAACTCAAGTTCAGTAACCACACCAACCATTCGACAATCGTTACTCCATCCTTCTTCAGGCACTCGGTCGCAACGCCATCCAAACCAGGGGCTTTCCCTTCTTTCATCACAAACACCGCTTCCTGCACCTCTTCCCTGGTAATGTCCGCCACAAGTCTTTCTCCCAAAACTAGCATCCGAGCACCACCACCCACAGCAACAGTGTCAGCCTCAACATTAAACAACTTATCAAAATACTCGGCCCACCTCTTCCATACATCACCTTTCCCATCAACAACTGGCGGTTTTCATCTTTCACCACTTCCGCCTTTTCGGTCATTCCCTGTCTCACCCTGTTCACCTCTTTCTAGAAACTTTTTTGTTTTCCTCAAAATTCCGGCACAACCGTCTACCCCACCTGGCATCAGCGTCTTTTTTGGCTCTATTCACCTCGTTATTCTTTGTAGCTCTCATATGCCACCACCGACTTCACCTGCAACAACTCCTCAACCGCTCCTCTTTTCCGTGCCACCGCCAGTTTGACCTTCTCGATCCACCACTCCCAACCTTTCCTTCTGCACCCGCCCACACGGCGCTCACCACACACCTTCTTCACACATTTCAGCAACGCCTCCCTTAACGTCTCCCATTCTTCCTCCACATCTCTTAGGTCTTGTCCTCTCACGTTGTCATATTCTTCCCTCAACGCCTGCTGGAACTCCTTGGCTCTACTTCTCACATTCAGTTCAATCACTTTCACTACCTCTCTTCCTCCTCCCACTCGTTTGTTGCCCTTCCACTTCTGCTCCACTCTTAATTTACCTTCCACCAGCAGATGGTCAGACACTCCTCCACCCTCAAGGCAATGCAAATCATATAAATGAGATAGTCCGTTATTCAGGGTAAAAATAAATGATACATTCAAAACAGGTGAATATTGTATTGCTTCTTGAGTATTTTGTACGAAAACGATATATATTTTGCATTTGCAACATAATGATACATACTTTATGTTATGGTCACTCTCGAAAACCTACAATGTTGAAAATACTCATTACTATTTCGTTTCAAAACTTTTTCTGAGAGAAGGGCCCCCGTCCGTTGTAATGCGCCGGATTACCTATTAACAAAAATTTTTTGTTTCCGTACTGTCTTGAACACATGTATGTCGAGAATCAGTGACTATACTAACTGAATCGACGAAAAGTCAGTTGCCTATAACACAAAAGTCCGGATTGTTCTGCCAATTATTTTGCCGTGCTCCCACGATACTGGGGTCTCTGGTATTTGTACCTTTATTCAGCTCGTGCCCTACGGGAGAGCGTGCGATGCCTCGCGTTGAGGCTCCAGTGGAAATGAGGCCCAATTCAAATCCTGTTCAGGTATGCCCTCTGGCGTGTTGCACAGTCTAGGGGCCCTCAAGGCGAAATCTGAGAGTTCACTATCATCAATAGTAAAATCACCATAGTCGTTGAAACGGTGCAACACACATTAGTGTGTTAGATCTTACTTTGCTTTGAAAGAAATCAGCATAGCCGTTGAAACAGTGCAACACACATTAGTGTGTTAGATCTTACTTTGCTTTGAAAGTGAACATTCAAATTCCTGTCAGTTCGGTAACACTCCTCACACTATTTCAATCTCCACTGAAAGAACGTTAAAAACTGGACAAAAACTGTTGAATAATACACAATTTCGAGAAGAGGTTCGAAGAATTGCTTGTATCAATTCAGTTCCAGCCAAGTTCGCCTAATTCATGACGTTACGCCAAACAGTCGTGAGGATTGCAACGCCGACCGTGGTTAGTGTGGAATAGCTGAGGCTGATGTTAACACCAACAGAACACATAGAAGTGAAGCCTTTGATATCAAGAACGCACCACAATCTTCCTCAGAAAGTGTTGATCGTGTAATGTGGTAGATGATAGCAGTTATCTACAAGGCCGCAAAACTTGTGCTGCTGCCACTTTAGTTGTTTCCGCGTCCTGCGGGGAAGCTCACCAAGGCTCGCGTCCGAGATCCGGTGGAGATAGACCTCTTGATATAATCTCAAGTTATTTTGCTAGATTTAGTTATGTAAATAGTTTTAATATATTAAAAAGAACACATCACATTAAAAATCAAATAAAAACTGTGATCAACATAAATATAAAATCATAAATATACTCTACATCAAATCATCGAGCAAATGAAAGGCCCGAAAAGTATACAACGCACGCAGTTCAAAGTAGTTACTACGGCGTGCCAACAACAACTATTTCATGAGACTAGAAAGCTAATCTCATCCTTTGCAGTCATTACATTTTAAGCTATGCTTAGTTCAACAACAAAACAATTATTTAGAGGGACGATAAAAAAGTATTCATGTAACAGTTGAATGCCTTTAGTGTAAAATAAATCTTGAGTATTTGTTCTTAAGTAGGAATAATGTTGAATGGTTGATTTGCTTAACCCACTTTGCATCGCAGTCAGTCTGTATTTGTAGCGTTCGTCATATTAGGCATTCTTCTTGCTATTATCAACAAACGGCGCAATCAATGATAATCCATGCTACGCTGTTACCCATTAAGGTTAAATAGTCAACCTCAATTTCACCTTGCCCCGCCACCGCTCATGTGGTTGCTTGGTAAGTCTAAAACTGGCAGCAATATATACAAAATATAATATATTTTTAAATGCCCGCGTAGACATCGTTTAAGATGGACACTAAATCACGAAAATATATTTTACGCTAATATCTTTTACATCTCCGCGAACTTTTAAGAGATACCACGTTATGAACGTCAACAGATACAGCCTCGTTGAAAAAATATTTGAAGCAGATACAGATACAGACACTAGGCCGCATCCCCCAGAAAGGGGGGTGGCCGACGGCAAGGCGCACCTCACACCCTCATACGCTCACACTCACACAACTTAGCCCTTAAAGCAGGGTATGAAAAAATCTACTGGCTTGACACAGCAAGGATGACCGTCTCTGCTTGTGACCAGTGTTCGCCGTCTTCATCCCTACCATCGCTCGCTTGGGACAGCACAGCTCCAATTCCAGTTGATTTAGTGTTGATTTGACAGTTCATCTTAAAGCCTTCGAATAGCTCTCCAGCCTCCTCACTTGCATCAGCAAACAGGTCGACATCATCATTTTCACTAATGAGGTCAGCTGGTGAGGTTTCCAAGGTAGCTTTCTTCTCTAGATGCAGGCGGGGCATCGTAGTACCATTCTCATCTGCATCATTCACACACACACATATTTCACGCTTCCTCTCATTCTTTACAAATTGCCAAGGGAATTTTTTTCCATGAGTATAGTACTCTTCCAAGTCGTGTAGATCTGCGTCATGCAGGCATCCAGAACGGCCTTTCATATCCCCTTCTAAAGCTCTGCAGCTAGACTCCACCATACACTCGCTGTAGTAGAGATGGTCCAGCAGAGGGAGAAGGCTTCTGGGCCTTATGAAGAGAGAGTCGCGAATGTTGGCCGCAGTGACACGCCTGGATCGTTTAGCAGAGCTACGCCTGCGCCGCCCTCTGGCGACTGCAACACAACCCGCAGGGGACGAGCTAGAGAGAGGGCGACAGCCATGTGTTGCAGTGACGGGCCGCTGCTCAGTGTCACTCTCTGCAATGTCAGCTCTTGCACGGGCTCCGCTGTCGCCATCAGAGACTTTGACGGATCAAAAAAAAATATCGAATAAAATTTCACGAAAGATACATTCACGACTATTGGTTACATGCAGTTGGTGAAAAACACAATTAACTGTGGTAGTGAGGTTTCTGACAACGATGTATACGTTAACAACTCACTTTTTATTTAGCTATACATTTTCCTAAGAAAACTACCTCTAACTGCACATATTATTTCCTATCATCTTCAACAACCACCTTCGTGTGGAGCAAACTCATCATCGCCCTGGGTCAATTGGTCAACGAAAACTTTAAAATAAAGAGGTCCATCTCTCGAAACTTCCTAAGTGACAGCGTATTCACAATGCCCATTACCATGAGCAACGGCGGTGAGGAGGTGCGGGCGAGCGGTCCTGCATCCATTACTGTCGCCTTCAGCGCTGTACACCAGCACGCTCTCATATCCCGAGTCCTTGCCTTCCTTCCCGCTAGAGGTGTTGTGGAAGCTCACACCTACACACGACAAGGAAATGTATGTTGTACGAGAACATGAAAAACTGAGAAAAACTAAATACTGAAATGAAATAATTCTGGCTGAATGCGAGTGAATTTGAATCATTGCTTGAGAAATGTTTCTTGTTTAGTTACAGACTGATGTTTTTGATCAGTTGATGATCTGCAAGCATTGATGATTGTATAATAATCCCTTGTTGTTTTTATCGGAACAATATGCTGGAAGCCTTCATTACAAAGTAGTCTCCTTCCGATTACGTTGCGTCAATTTTCTGGTAAAATACCTACTATGGAAATGCACCAGTTCCCTCTTGTCTGCACAAGCCACAACCACATTATATTTGTATTCTTTTCATCAAAATGTGCAAGCATATAAACATGTTCGTGAAAATATTAACAAACTGATGAGCCGTTACTGATGTATTGCGATTTAACGTTTAGAATTTTCCCTCGACTGGGGAAAAATAACATGTGGCGTCACAAACACTCAACTTCGAAAGGTAAGGTTTGTGTGGTTGCGGCCTTTAAACTAACTGTTGAACCATCGAACTCCTTAGCACTAAAACTTCACTAACTGCATTCGAGTGGCGGTTAAAAATATTTATCTAATGATGAAAGGTTGCATGTATAATCATTTTTATGTTTTAATATTATTTATACCATGTCCCTTCCTTTACGCGCGCTCGCAGTATTTATACACCTCAATGCATCTAGTTACCTGAAGTGTCGTGGTATTCATCGTTGCTGTTGCCAGCCATCACCACATCCGCCCCAGTGTCGGCTTCTCGTTGTTTATCGATTACTCTTTGTCCACCATGGTTCAGAGCACAGCCAGCATGTGACAAAACTAATTGCGTCTTCCATTTCATCAGCTTCTGATTCTCATTGGGGAGGGATAATTTGGTGCGAGTTCCAGGACCGAGATGGCCGGCACTGCTTAGATAAGATGGGGGTTTTACGCACGACGATTGTTGTCTCTCGAGGCACCGGTGGCAGCCCGATGGCAGATCTTCCGATGGCCTCTTGTACAGACGGCCTGAATCCAACAATATACCTTAAACAAAATGCTTTTTGATTCAATGTGGGCTACAATTTGTTTTTCAGTTCTTCCTCTATTTGAACAGGGATCAGACTAAGGTGATTTGAAGTTTGTGCATTGATTGCATGTCTTGCCGAAACATTAACAGGTTATATTCAAAAGTGACTCAAGGTAGGCGAAGAATCCTTATTTTGACAAGATAAAATGGCGACACCAAATGTTATACTACGTCTAGGTGATAGGTGACTGGGTTATTCGCATCATGGTAATTCCCCAATTGGCGGACGTCCAAGATGATCGGACAGGAAGGACTTGAAGCGCAATAACGTTTTCAACTGTCTCCGAACCAGAGGATAAACCTTACCTTATCATTCATCTATATCTCTGTTCCAGAATATGGACTCCTTTTAGGGCAAGTTTGGTGATCTATTGAATACAAATCGCGCCCTACGTAGGAGCTTATTGTGGTTTACGTCAGAGTTCCGGTGAAGGTGAGACCGTAATCTAATCCAAGTTATTTTATGCAAAACTACATGCAAGTCCTTAGTGTGCGAAAGAAGTCTATTTCAAAACTTCAGCGCACGGCTCAGTCACTTGTGAGAGCATCATATTTTAGAAAATAGTTTAAAATCCCGTTGATATTAATTCAAGCGTCTTCAGAGGGTTATTTAATTTGTTGCTCCGTCCGACAAATCTTGGGCCGCGCAGCAAATAAGCGTTGTCAGACCGTGGAGTCCGGCAAAGGAGGGTAGCTTTCTGTTTTTCGGACGGCGTTGATACACCATTTACTGCAGCTGAGATTGTCGGGCACGCATTTATGGTAGGCTAATCCTGTTATCCAACATCATTTTAATATCGCAGTTAGCATCCGGAAGCATACTACTGTTTTGGAGCTCGAATTTATGTAAACCACAGTGTACTTTTGTATAATATAATGCTCTTTTAATCTGATATAAACTGAAAATGATTTTAACACTAGATTACGTTTCATTACTCCCGTAACTAAACCACTGGCAAGAATGTAAGCCGTCCGATGACGATGAAGTACCATAGCTGACCGAGTTTTCTATACTTCAATTTTTTTCTATTCCTAGAATAAATTGCTTAAAACATGCTGAACGAAACAATTCTTGACATAATCAAAGTAAGACAGTAATATAAAAAAATGGTAAATGGACCGACAAAGGAGTTCCACTGTGGTTAGCATCGTGAGAAAACACTTGATCAATAACATTGTTTTATTTTTGTGCTCATCATCTTCGCACTTTACATAAGTTTATTCAATATAATACATATCTATTGGGCATTTGTTATCGACTGTTGGTTAAACTTCGTTTGATCAAAAACTGCTCACGGTTTTGATATATGTTGCATCTCTACGGGGTAACTTTTAGTGCCAGTATGAAAAAAAGGTCGCTATACACCACTGGATTGGATAAGACTTGATCCACACACGAAACTGAAAACCGTTCTACAATCATTTATACGAAGTACGGACCGCTCGACATTAACAGCGCCCTACGGTGGAAATGATGCTCAAATCAAATCGACAATCACGAAAACGGGAATCCGAACCGTCCAACTATCTTGGGCCAGACAATAAGAACCGTCTGACAACGGTGGGTCCGACAGTAAGAACCATCTAACAACGGCGGGCCCGATAATAAGTACCGTCTGATAACTGTGGGTCCGACAGAAAGAACCATCTGACAACGGTGGGTCCGACAATTAGTACCGTCCGAGAACCATGTGTCTGATTGTAAGAACCGTCGGCCAAAAAGATCCTTGCGACAATCGCGTATCAACCCCGGAACGTACGACAATATTGCAAAATAACGGACTTTAATTGAGCTGATAAATGAACTGTTTACAAAGGGAATGCTAGGAATTTTGGTTAATGAGGTTATGTTTTAATCATGTGACAACACTTGACAAGCGCGAAAACAATACTTGACACATGCACGTTAATGGGATATTTGCTACGACGTGAATTAGACATGAGTATGCTCAAGTGTTCGGTCATCGTGGGATTACCTCGTATAAAAAACTCAAATGTGCAACATTCTTTAGTTCAAATGTTTCCAAAATGTTTAGATGAACATCTGTTGACATGAAAATAATCCGAACGTCCCTACAAACATAGCTAGCTTTGCTATGCCACCGTATGTGCATGTAGTGGTGCCTCCGGTCCTGTAATGTTGTACAATGATATGATAATGTTATGCACATGGGTTGATGTTCTATGTACTCGTACGCTTATTGCTCTTTTGAAACAAAAGTACTGTATATTTTCATGATAATTGCTGTACTGTTGGACCAGTTATTTTCGAGGCACAAAAATGACTATTGTACAAAAGCTCGGAACTCTTGCATGCCAGTCATGATTACGGCGCAGAAAGTTTTGCCGAAAGTGTATAGATGCTGTTGTACTGCTAGACCTGACATTATCATGACATCGACAGTACTGCAGTAAACCGTCAGAGCACAGTTGGTGATTGGTCATTTAATCTTATCTAATATACTGTGGTATCATACAGATACTCGCTGCACACACATGCACTATTGGTATGAGTTCCGCTCACCCCTCCTCACAGCCCCTCGACGACACTCCCTGACGATGTCGGCGTGATAGTCGGGGCGTTCTCGCTGCCAGGCAGAGTGTTCGGGGTAGAAGCTCATCACCTGGACAGGGAGGTAGTTATCAGCTTCATAGTATCAGACATGAACTAACACGTTAGAAAATATGCCGAGTGCAGGTCCACTCCAACAGTAACCGACAAGACTTGTTGAACCAATGACCAAATCCGCATTATTGGGGCGATCTAATAGTCAGCCTCAATTAGATTTGAAAACCTATTTATTATATTATCTTCTATAGTCGCTACCTTCTGCTTTGACATCTACAATATAAAATGGGATTGTTTCATTTCAGATAGCCGGTGGCCAAATGAGATCTACTGTATGTTATTCTAGTTGCCGAAATAAAATATCAAAGGCATTACTCGGGTAATTGTATCATTGACCTTGAGACACGACGCCTTGGACACAATGGCCCGGCAGTTCATCGCCCAGAACAGCTTATCACGGGTCATTAGGATGATCTTGCGCAGCCAGCGCATGTTGGAGCGACTGTGCCTCGAGCCGCAGCACTGCTTCCTCTGTTGGCCGATACCCTTCCGCGTCAAGAGTTGGTCCACAGTTGGTGCTCGGCGTCGGTCCTCACATGGTGTTCGAGGCTGGCTTGCAGCGCCTGAAGGCTGCTTTAGTGGTAGGCTGGCAGTTTCAGTGAGGAGGAGCTTCCTGAGACTCTCGTCCATCACCAGCCACAACAACAGCTCTCGCTTCATGTTCTCGTCGTCCTCCTCCAGGTCGTGCGCGAGGTACCTGGTCATGAGGCGATGCTAACAGAGGAACTCAGGATGCAAACTGCGCTAGTTAAAAGCTGCATTAGGACTAATGATATTCAGGCAACTCTCTGTATACGACTCATTGGAAATAATTATTTATCAACCTATTGCATTAGTTTGAATAAATCATCAGTGTCCCCTGGGTTCGAAAAGTTTTTGATTGTTTCTAAAACTTTGAAATAGCAAAATTCAAACGTTACCACTAATTTGCAAGCTGTATTTTGAACATTACTGTATTTAGTGAAGCTATGTTAAACATCAACAAAGCAAACATTAAACTAACAAACATTGATGAAAATTTCATTATTGTTCAATGAAATTTGTAGCTCAAGTATCACAATTATTCTACCAATACGACTACGTACCGTAGTGAGCAAAAAATTGTTCGTGGTCAGTCTGTAACCGGAAAAATGAATTCGACTCTCCCCACGTTGAATTTAACTTCATGCATAATTTTTTTACGGAACCATGTGCGGGCAAAGCCTCTTAATGGGTAATATTAATCGAATTTCCAATGAATTCAAATATAGAGCCTGGAATGGACATTGAAGATTTCACTTAGTTTAAAATCATGAACGAATTTTCCCTCTCTACTGTACCTCACTCCCACCCTGCGCGTCCTAGAGGGAGCTAACAAAGTCTCGCGTAGACGCTCCGATGGAGGTGGAGATGGACCCTTTCATTTAATATAATCTCTCTCCCGCCCCCCTTTTTGCAGAAATTATTCCAGGATTCTTCTTCTTCTGAAGTATCGCAGTAATGAATCCACATTGTGTAGTCCCTCTTCTGTGATTACCTACATTTAGTATGAAACACTATTCGCGGTCTCACCCAATACACAATTTATGAATTACAAACGCTACAATGTAGTTTGTATCTAAGCCTTAATAACGACAATGAAGACCCTTCACGGCCCGGATTAGCATCATCAATGATGACCCGCT
>SDVV010032135.1:0-11464 GCA_016164225.1 Gammarus roeselii
ACCAACGGTATTGATTGCTTCCTTTGAACGACGGTGCTATGGGACCAACGGTATTGATTGCTTCCTTTGAACGACGGTGCTATGGGACCAACGGTATTGATTGCTTCCTTTGAACGACGGTGCTATGGGACCAACGGTATTGATTGCTTCCTTTGAACGAGGTTGCAATAGTACCAACATCATTAATTGCACTCCGATATAATGGAACCATTTGAACCGTTCAGTTGGTGGCCTCATGGTTTACAAGGGATCATTTGAACCATTCTGTTGGTGGCCTTATGGCTCACAGAGGATCATTTGAACCCTTCAGTTGGCGGCCTCATGGTTTACAGGGGACCATTTGAACCGTTCAGTTGGCAGCCTCATGGTTTCCAGCGGACCATTTGAACTGTTCAGTTGGTGGCCTCATGGTTTACAGGGGACCATTTGAACCGTCCAGTTGGTGGCCTCTTGGTTCACAGGGGACCATTTGAACCGTTCAGTTGGTGGCCTCTTGGTTTACAGGGGACCATTTGAACCGTTCAGTTGGTGGCCTCATAGCTTATAGGGCACCATTTGAACCGTTTAGTTGGTGGCTTTATAGCTTGCAAGGGACCATTTGAACCGTTCAGTTGGTGGCCTTATGGTTTACAGGGGACTGCAAACCAGTCTTGATTCCCGCTATCAATCATGCTGATTGATTCAAAGTCTTCATCCAATACAGTCTTGCATTAGACAACTAGACGCAGTCTTCTATGTATTAGAGCTGCGATAATATCGATTAGATTAGTCAATGCACAATTAGACGCATATGTCAATTGCATATTACGCATTTTTCTGAAGGGGGTGTCATAAGTGGCGCATAAGCACGAAGAAGAGCATCCCGGGATATCCTGGAACATGAAATAAATTCCAGAGATAAAATATGTTCCTGAAATGTTCTGATATCCCGGCACAGCATCTGATGAGGATTCTGTCCCGGGATGCCAGTAGTCTCTGCAGCTTAGCACTAGTTAGTAAATGTTAAAAATGAATTTAAATGCATTAAATATTTATGCAAGATGGCGAATATTATAAGGTTATTGGATAATACATCAAAGCTTCAGTAGGCCGCTTCAGTAGGCTGCTTCAGGTGGTCGCTTCAGTAGGCTGCTTCAGTAGGCCGCTTCAGTAGGCTGCTTCAGCAGGCCCTTCAATAAGCTGCTTCAATAGGACGCTTCAGTAGGCTGCTTTAGTAGGCCACTTCAGTAGGCCGCTTTAGTAGGCTGCTTCAGTAGGCCGCTTCAGTAGGCTGCTTCAAAAGGCCCTTCAGTAGGCTGCTTCAGTAGGCCGCTTCAGTAGGCTACTTCAGTAAGCCGCTTCAGTAGGCTGCTTCAGTAGGCCGCTCCAGTAGGCTGCCTAAGTAGGCTACTTCAGTAGGCCCTTTAGTAGGCTGCTTCAGTAGGCCGCTTCAGCAGGCTGCTTCAGTAGGCCGCTTCAGTAGGCCGCTTCAGTAGGCTGCTTCAGTAGGCCGCTTCAGTAGGCTGCTTCAGTAGGCCGCTTCAGTAGGCTGCTTCAGTAGGCTGCTTCAGTAGGCTGCTCCAGGTGGCCGCTTCAGTAGGCTGCTTCAGTGAGCCGCTTCAGTAGGCTGCTTCAGTAGGCCCTTCAAATGGCTGCTTCAGTAGGCCGCTTCAGTAGGCTGCTTTAGTAGGCCACTTCAGTAGGCCGTTTCAGTAGGCTGCTTCAGTAGGCCGCTTTAGTAGGCTGCTTCAGTAGGCTGCTTCAGTAGGCCCTTCAGTAGGCTGCTTCAGTAGGCCGCTTCAGTAGGCTGCTTCAGTAGGCTGCTTTAGTTGGCTGCTTCAGGTGGCCGCTTCAGTAGGCTGCTTCAGTAGGCCGCTTCAGTAGGCTGCTTCAGTAGGCCGCTTCAGTGGGCTGCTTCAGTAGGCCGCTTCAGTAGGCTTCTTCAGTAGGCCGCTTCAGACGGCTGCTTTAGTAGGTCGCTTCAGTAGGCTGCTTCAGTAGGCCGCTTCAGTAGGCTGCTTCAGTAGGCCGCTAGGAGTCCTTGTACCTCAGTCGACCATCCCTTCATGCCTCTTGAGATTGAGCTCCTGAACTTCCGACAACTCAGAATAAGCACCCCTGGAAGTGTAGGGTTGCTGGTCGGTCCCAATATCAAGTCCAGTCTCAGTTCTGGACAGCAGCACCCTCGAGTTATCCAGTCACCGTCCTGGACCACTCAGCGACCTCGGATAATCCAGTCACTGTCTTGGACTACTCAGCGCCCTCGGGTCATCCAGTCTCTGTCCTAAACATCTCAGCGCCTACGGGTCATTCAGTCACTGTCCTGTACAACTCAGCGCCCTCGGGTCATCCAGTTCCTTTCCTGAACAGCTTAGCGCCCTCGGATCATCCAGTCACTGTCTTGGACTACTCAGCGCCCTCCCTCGGGTCATCCAGTCTCTGCCATAAACAGCTTAGCGCCCACGGGTCATCCGGTCACTATCCTGGACCACTCAGCACCCTCGGGTCATCCAGTTTCTGTCCTAAACAGCTCAGCGCCCTCGGGTCATCCAGTCACTGTCCTGGACAACTCAGCGCCATCGTGTCATCCAGTTCCTGTCCTGAACAGCTCAACGCCCTCGGGTCATCCAGTCCCTGGACAGGTCAGAGCCCTCGGGTTATCCAGTTCCTGTCTTCAACAGCTCAGCGCCGTCAGGTCATCTAGTCCCTGGACAGGTAAGAGCCCTCGGGTTATCCAGTTCCTGTCCTGAACAGCTCAGCGCCCTCGGGTCATCCAGTTCATGTCCTGAACAGCTGAGCACCCTTGGGTTATCCAGTTCCTGTCCTGAACAGCTTAGCGCCCTCGGGTCATCCAGTTTCTGCCCTGAACAGCTCAGCGCCCTCGGGTTATCCAGTTCCTATCCTGAACAGCTCAGCGCCCTCGGGTCATCCAGTTTCTGTCCTGAACAGGTCAGCGCCCTCGGGTTATCCAGTTCCTATCCTGAACAGCTCAGCGCCCTCGGGTTATCCAGTTTCTGTCCTGAACAGCTCAGCGTCCTCGGGTTATTCAATTTCTGTCCTGAACAGCTCAGCGCCCTCGGGTCATCCAGTTCGATGAGTGAACTGATCAAACGAGTTGATCCCCTGCCGGGTTCGCCACCCCATCGTTAATTGCACGAAGTAGTGCAACCCGAGGGAAATTTTAACGACTCGGTAAGGTATTTTCAAATATGGAAGGAATTAATTACTGCATCACATGTAGTTTTCTAATCTTATTTAATTTCTGTTAGTTTGATGTGTAATTACGTGTCATAAGAAGGTTTTTTGTAATGAAGTTTTGGCAGAGAAGCCATATGCCAATGAGAGTTTGTTCTTTTAGTATTATAGTGAACTTGCAGCCATGTCTGAACGAAGCAGGGGACATCGACTATTTGACGTCAAGTCAGGTCCGTCTAAGCGAAGCAAGAGACGTCGACTATTTGACTTCAAGAAGTCACGTCCATCTTAGCGAAACAAGAGTCGTCGATTATTTAACGTCAAGAAGTTACGTCCGTCTAAGCGAAGCAAGAGGCGTCAACTATTTGACGTCGATGACTTGCATCCGTCTGAGCGGAGAAAGACACGTCGACTATTTGTTGATAAGAAGTCATATCCGTCTAAGCGAAGCAAGAGGCGTCAACTATTTGACGTCAAGGACTTGCATCCGTCTGAGCGGAGCAAGAGACGTCGACTATTTCACGTCAAGAAGTCAGGTCCGTCTAAGCGGATCAAGATGCGTCAGTTATTTACTGAACGTTTCCTGTCGATCGAATAAAAAAATGACATGAATCACTTTATTGGCTTTTCAATAAAGTGTGTCATAAAATGCATGCTGCGTTGCTGTTTTCACTTAACGCAGCCTTGCAATAACTCCGCAAACATAAAATATTTACCTCGTGTTGGTCGATACACGCGAATCCCATTTGAATACTTGGAGACTTACCAGCTTTGGCAAAAGGATGTTACAATTATTGATATTGTATAACTTCAATGGCGCTCTTGGATATTGTCATGTCGTAAAAAATAATGTTATGTCCGAACATTAGAAAAAAAATACAGGGGCTTTTGGATAATCATATATTTTCCATGCTGTTTTATATAATATTTTCAGCTAATAATTCTACAAAGCAATAGGTTATTTACGTATTCTGTTTTACAAGAACAGTATAATGTTTTCAGAACAAATGCCAAAGGAAGATTTTTTAGATCGTTGGTCAAAACAACCTTCGGGAGCACAAAACTCGCGAAGGTTGTTTTAAAAAGCATGCACAGGAACGTTTTGAAGTTAGGTTTCGCTGTATATTATGTTATTTAGAAATCATAAATGTATCACTTTATCGGTTGGTGTAAAATGTGTTGTCACTTAACATTAGATGCGGGCAGCGCATCTGCTCATGATTCGACTATAACCGCAGCAAGAAAGTTCCTTTAAAGGCCCTTCACTGATTCGTCAGTTGACTGGCCCAGTGTGAAGTTCTTATTAATTTGCAATCTTTCGTAATTAAAAACTAAGGCGATTTTTTAAGGGAGAATTTCTGAGAAATCCACGAACAGACTTTCCTCGGTCGTTGATATGATTGCAAAGTGGAAGGTGTTCTGCCACGTGGCGTTGGGAGGCCGTGCAATGTCCATTTCATCATTCGTATACTGCTGAAATATTATGTTTGGAATTCAACATACTCATGTACAGTGACGCACAGAATAACCAATTGCTGAATTCTCACTCTTCTTCTAGCCACATCCCACCGTTATTTGTGATTAGTAAATTTCCCTAAGTCAATAGCAAACCAATTAGTATTGTGCCTCGTCATCAAACATTTCTTCGATAGTTTATGTCAATATTCAAGGTATGGCGATGCCGGTCAATATGACGGCCAAGGGATGGTGAGATTATTTGCTAATGTTTTGATAGCTATTTGTAAAAAACAATTCATGTGTAAATGGAATGGGTGGTATAAAAACATGTTATAGCGCAAGAGAAAAATGAGGAAAGTACTTACATGCAGTACATCTAGTCGAGTTCTATCAAATGTAATGTCATCTACGTTGTTTCGAGCCGCATTTACCCATGTATCAGCAGCCTGTTGGTCTGATGCTTTTTCCCACGTTTCCTCCTCGCTCGTGTTGCGTGGCCGTCCACAGACAATAGGTCGGGTGGCAGGAACAGCCTCGCCTCATTTGCGGGAGTATCCAATACCCCTCATATACACATATCTTGCCTATACCACACAGTTTGCATCGAGGTCTCATCTGCATAAATTGCCGCAGGCGACCAGTGTAGGAGGCTGCAGGCCTGAGGCACCGCAGGCCGACCGTCTAATGCATAGCAGGCGACAGCCTGAGGCACAAAAGGCCGACGGTCTAATGCATAGTAGGCGACAGCCTGAGGCACAAAAGGCCGACGGCCTAATGCATAGCAGGCGACAGCCTGAGGCACAAAAGGCCGACGGTCTAATGCATAGCAGGCGACAGCCTGAGGCACAAAAGGCCGACGGTCTAATGCATAGCAGGCGACAGCCTGAGGCTCAAAAGGCCGACGGTCTGATGCATAGCAGGCCGACAGCCTGAGGCACAACAGGCTGACGGTCTAATGCATAGCAGGCCGACAGCCTGAGGCACAACAGGCCGACAGTCTAATGCATAGCAGGCCGACAGCCAGAGGTACAAAAGGCCGACGGTCTGATGCATAGCAGGCAACAGCCTGAGGCTCAAAAGGGCGGCGGTCTGATGCATAGCAGGCCGACAGCCTGAGGTACAAAAGGCCGACGGTCTAATGCATAGCAGGTGACAGCCTGAGGCACAAAAGGCCGACGGTCTGATGCATAGCAGGCGACAGCCTGAGGCTGAAAAGGCCGACGGTCTGATGCATAGCAGGCCGACAGCCTAAGGCACAACAGGCTAACGGTCTAATGCATAGCTTGCCGACAGCCTGAGGCACAACAGGCCGACGGTCTAATGCATAACAGGCGACAGCCTGAGGCATAACAGGACGATAGTCTCAGGCACAACATACCAGTGTCTGAAGGCACAACAGGCTATCAGTCTAAGGATCAATAGGGCGATAGTCTCAGTCACAACATACCAGTGTCTGAGGCACAACAGGCCAACAGTTGAAAGATCAATAGGACGAGGGTCTCAGTCACAACATACCAGTGTCTGAAGGCACAACAGGCCAACAGTCGAGGGATCAATAGGACGAGGGTCTCTGTCACAACATACCAGTGTCTGAGGCACAACAGGCCAACAGTCGAAGGATCAATAGGACGAGGGTCTCAGTCACAACATACCAGTGTCTGAGGTACAACAGGCCAACAGTCGAGGGATCAATAGGACGAGGGTCTCAGTCACAACATACCAGTGTCTGAGGCACAACAGGCCAACAGTCTAAGGATCAATAGGACGAGGGTCTCAGTCACAACATACCAGTGTCTGAAGGCACAACAGACCAACAGTCGGAGGATCAATAGGACGAGGGTCTCAGTCACAACATACCAGTGTCTGAGGTACAACAGGCCAACAGTCGAAGGATCAATAGGACGAGGGTCACAGTCACAACATACTAATGTCTGAGACACAACAGGCCGACGGGACGAGGAACAACAGCCTGGGGGCGTTGAGGCACAACACGACGACGTTTAATGGTTTTTAACCCTAACCCCTTTGAGTTGTTTAATGGTCCGTACCCTTAACCCCTCTGAGTTGTTTAATAGTTCTTACTATTAACCCCTTTGAGCTGTTTAATGGTCCGTACCCCTAACCCGTTTAAGTTGTTTAATGGTCTGTACCCCTAACCCCTTTAGGTTTTTTAATGGTCCGTACCCTTAACCCCTTTGAGTTGTTTAATGGTCCGTACCCCTAACCCCTTTGAATTGCTTAATGGTCCGTACCCCTAACCCCTTTGAGCTGTTTAATGGTTCGTACCCCTAACCGACTGCGATGTGTAGTTGGTGTTGGTTATCAAAAATATAGTTCATTCTAACGTGTTGATATATTTTCTGTTCTTATATTGTTGATTATTTCATAAAAAAAAATATTATATCCGACCGAATAACAGTACGACAAGGCTGATAATTGAGTGGGCTAGTAGTGTGTGCTGCAACGAGAGTGGGCCGGCGATATTAGTCCGTGGCCCATGACTAATGCTACCAAAGTCCAGTAACTTGTTGGCGCGGCATTAGTCATATTCGTGCTGTAGGAAAGTGCACCTGCACTTTCTTCTCACACGTGATCAAATCGGTTTCATTATTCCCCCCCTAAGATATGAGTTTACTTAACTGGAATATTATTCGGTTCCCTCGTACCACGTGCAATAGACTTAGCCCTGACACCTACCCCAAGCTGATGCCAACTCCAACATACCCTAACCTGACGTCATCCCCACCCTACCCCAACCTGATGCCAACCCCACATTACCCGAACCTGACGCCAACCCCACCGTTTCAGAACCTGACGCCAACCCCACCCTACCCCAACCTGACGCCAACCCCACCTTACCCCAACCTGACGCCAGCCCCACCCTACCCCAACCTGACGTCAATCCAATCCTACTCCAACATGACGTCAAGCCCACCCTACCCCAACCTGACGCCCACCCCACCCTACCCCAACCTGACGCCCACCCCACCCTACCCCAACCTGACGCCAACCCCACCCAACCACAACCTGACGCCAACCCCAGCCCACCTCAACCTGACGCCAACCCCACCCTACCCCAACCTGACGCCCACCCCACCCTACCCCAACCTGACGGTAACCCCACCCTACCACAACCTGACGCTAACCCCAGCCCACCTCAACCTGACGCCCACCCCACCCTACCCCAACCTCGTTTCAGCAGGCATATCTTGCGACTCACACATTATCATTCTCGTTTATGAATTTTTTCGAAAAATAGTCTCCATGTTTTTGCCAAGAGAGCTCATTTCAGTGACTCCTCTTACCAGGCCGATGGCAGCGCAACTTTCGCAAAACTTTCCCAATTTGCGGCCAAGAGCAATCTGTAAGAAATCCCACCGACTTCGAAAAACACAAAATCCGGAACAATTGTGATCGAACATGTCCGGGGGAAACTGAAACATGACGAAGGCTCCTTCCATATATTATATCAGCAGTAAGTGTGAGTCGTGTATATTACTTTGGTAGATCCTGTTCCATCGATCCTTCCAGATATTTTATCAGCAGTAAGTGTGAGTCGTGTACATTCCTTTGGTAGGTCCTGCTCCATCGACAGTCCTCATTGATTCCCAGTATTGTACCCGTTTTATTATCGACTTTCCAACTTCAGAAAGGAAAAACAAATTGTGGTCAGGTCCGGTATGGAGCCTTCAAGTCAATGAACTAATGTTCGTTCCAGTAGTTTCTTGCGCTAAACGTCGTGCAGACTCGGAGTAAGAAATCGCCTTTCGTTCCGCATGCATGCATTGCGATGTACAATCGTTTACAAAGATAGAGACCATATTTTTCAGTTCACGTTTTGTTTACGACATCCCTGCATCAAAACTGTATGTTTTATTGTATGGATTTACACATTTTCATTTCCTCCAGACGTTTGGCTGTAAATATACAACCATAAAAACTTACCTAACTACATAAAATTTGATTTAAATGAAGTTTAAATAAAACGTCAAATTAAAAATATGGTCTCTATCTTTGTAAACGATAATACTACCACCACTTTTCTTCTCCCTTTCGATGACTAATTTCAACAGTCGTACTCAATCCACGGAGTGACGACTATGGTCGTTTTTGATGTTGCTTCTGTGTTTACCTCCCCCAGTGCCTTTCACCATACATCCGCGCAGCAGTTTCCCTCTACAGCACTACGATAACTTGCATCTTTTCTGACTTCCAGCCCGAATTGCTGCCAGTTTCCTTTCCTTCTTATAAAGTTTATTCAACAGCAACCGTGTCAAATGTCAGTGCCATTCATTTTGCTCAATACAAGACGCCAGATCAGAATTCTTTCTAGAATCAAATTGTTCTTAATAATTGGTCTGAAAGCTTACAGGATTTGCCCCTCCCACTCATTCAAATTGTTCTTAATAAATGGTCAGAAAGTTTACAGGATTTGCCTTCGCACTCATTCAAATGGTTCCTAATAATTGGTCAGAAAGCTTACAGGATTTGCCCCTCCCACTCATTCAAATTGTTCTTATTAATTGGCCAGAAAGCTTATAGGATTTGCCCCTCCCACTCATTCAAATTGTTCTTAATAATTGTTCAGAAAGCTTACAGGATTTGCCTCTCGCACTCATTCAAATTGTTCTTAATAATTGGTCAGAAAGCTTGCAGGATTTACCCCTCGCGCTCATTCAAATTGTTCCCATTAATTGCTCAGAATGCTTACAGGATTATGTAAGCGATCTGAACAATTATTTAGTTCATCTTGCCTCGGAAACGGTTTTTCGGTCTCTACTGCAGTCAACTCAGGGCTGGTCAGTAAATGCACCGTCAAAACATAAGATCGTTTGCAGCTAAATATGTCGTCTGAGGAATTCTCGGTGTTACCTTTTAGAAAACGGATGCCCTTAGGTATATTGCGATGGAGCAGGATAAATATGGGGCTTCTGTCGTTCAGAATTCAACTGTGACGTACATTTTAATTTAGTAAATACATTAAAACTAAAAGTGTAGAAAAAACGGTTTAGTTTCACCTATATGAGTAGAGCAGTTTAATTTTCTACGAGGTTAACATTACTGATCTGTCCATCTCTCCTAGCGTCATCTGGCGGTGTAACTTTGTGTGTTCTAACCACATGTCGGTTGCTATGAACCTGATTTAACTCTTGCAATGAACCTCGTTTCTTGACATGGTTTCCGGTTGGAATACATTTTTTATACGTAAAATCCTAAAAAAAATCTGAATAATTTGATCGTTTGAGGTTCCTTTCTTTCATTATAATTAGCCCGTTTAAGTTTTGTCTTTTGCACGTACAGTGGCAAAGAAGAACGTTCAAAGAAGTTGTTCTTCCCTACGTGTCACACTCGTAAGTGGCCCTTCTCTACGGCTAATTTTCTTCCCCCAAGGCTCCATTTGTCGGCGTTGTTGCCCAGTCAGTGACTATTTTTTTCCAGGGTAATTCTAATTCACCCGTGGGTGACCCTCCACTTTCCACTCCTATTCGCTCCCCAGTTTAATTCTGCAGTCAGGCGTCCGCTGCCCGCACTCGAGTCAGGAGAGCTCGACCCACGTTCCCAGGATACATCACACCCCCGATCGAGTGGCCCACTTTGCATCCAGAAGCTCCTCGATTGCCCATTGATTGCGTCCAACCGCCATTCGTCGCCTCAAAAAACAAACACGAAAAACGCTTAGAAAAAGAACGTAACTAACTGCATATTGGTTTTGCGGGAGTAGCTGCTTCGGGTTCACTTTTCTCCCCGAGGCTGTTTTGCGGTAGAGTTTTACTAGCTCACTGGCGGAGGAGAGGACAGCCAGGTGTATTTAGCGCTGCTAGTGGTGTGTTTGCGAATGCTTTACTTCTTTACGCCGTCCCTTCAGACAGTTGACTACGGCCTTATTTGAGCTTTTACGGGGTCGCTTGTGAACTTGTCGACAGATGGAGAAGGCGCCAACTTTTTCAGCTATCCATCAATTCTGTTTTTTTGCGACATGGTTGTTATTTCTGATCGAACTACGTGGTGACGTACTATCCATGTGATTAATTTATTTGACGGGCTTTTATTTCAATTATTGATTACCGCCCTTAGGTTTGAATGTGAAAATATTTCCAATTCAAAGTTGCCTTCCTTGGGATCTGTAGAGTAGGATGGTTCACTGATCATCTAAAGAGTAGGATAATTCACTGACCACCGTAACAAGTGTTTGCAAGTTTGAACATCCATTTGAATATAATCGCGTCGCATGCGAACACTTTCAGTCACAGTTTAATGATTCCTTTGCAATGTTCGTTCAATTTAAAATGGCAAATAAAACTTGTTCTCAATGCAGGATTGCAATGACGTGTCAGGCAAATAATAGATCGCTGCTCCAGCCTGAATTGCGTGGCTTCGCAGAGCGTAGTTTTAATCTTGTTACCCCATCATGGTTTATTTCCTGCGCAAATGATGCTGCCTTCAGTTCAGTGCCGGCACCACTTCTCCCAATAAAATAATCCGTTGTACAAATGGTATCATATGTATTGTTGTCCTTGCCTCCACGATGGCCATGTACAGAAGCGAAAGAAATTTGATTAATGGTTAGCCTACAACCGAAAAAACAAATTCGATTTATCCCACGGGAAATTATAAATTCGTATAAAAATTTCTTAAGTCCTTCTACCTGGAAAGAGAGAGCTCAACTTAAGTAAGTTCATTTCCTTGACTTTAAAAATTATATGTTCATCAACGCTGATGTACGGCCTGAATTCTGAACGCCAAAGATGTGAAGTGATCAATGATCAATTTAATAATGTCTGAATTAATTAAACAACTATTTCTGTGTTTAAATGTTCTTGTAGAGGTGTTG
>SDVV010032136.1:0-11464 GCA_016164225.1 Gammarus roeselii
ACAGAGGAGGAGAGTAGTGGCCCGTGCGACATTGAAGATGGCATTGGTGTACCGCAACAACCACACCCTTGCGGAACAAGATGCCCAGCTCTATGAGAAGCTGGAAGAAATAGTCTCAAATAATCACGAGTGCATCATCTTCGGTGACTTCAATCTCCCTTATATTGACTGGCTGAGCTTAACTTCACAAGCCCCTGGCAATAAACTAACGGAATTCATCGTCGATAATGGCATGACCCAGTATGTTCGTGGACCAACCAGGGGAAACAACATACTGGACCTCGTAATGTCAACTGAGGAGCGCGTGATGGGCAACATCCTAGTTGGCAACAAACTAGGAGGTGCAGACCACAACGCGGTGGAATTCACCATCAAAGTGCCCCGTTCAGCCCTCCAGGGAGCTATACGTCGCCCCAATTTTGCGCGAGCAGACTTCCAGGGGATGAGAGAACAACTAAGTGCGCTCAATTTAATCGAACAACTCAGAGAAGGTATGGTGGACGCTTGCTGCCGCATCCTCAATGAGAGTTTGCGAGGCCAGCGACCGATGTACTCCCTTGAGGACAATTGATCCCGCTCAAAAGATCAGGCCCCCTTGGTGGAACGTCGAAGCTGCAAGAGCCTTGAATCATCGCGATCAACTAATTGCGCAACAAATGAGGGACAACACCGCAGAGGCGGCAGAACTGCATCGCCTGGCGTGTAGGACAGCCTCTAGACTTGTGCGTTCCTCTTATCGCACGAAAGAGAAAAACATTGCGGATAACGGTAAAGAGAACCCAAAGGATTTCTATCGTTACGTCAACGAGCGCAGAATTGCTAGGGACTTAGTTGGTCCGCTAATGGATGAAGATGGTTTCCTCAGAACGTCACCTGAGGACATGACCAGTCTTCTGAATAGCTTATTCTGTTCAGTGTTCACAGTTGAGGGCAGTAGTTCTTTAGGTACCGGGCTACGCGCTCCAACACCTGCTGAGGGGGAAGATGAAGAAGAGACAGTCAACGTGGATCCCATACATTAGATTTTCAATAGGTGTAGAAAATTTCACACATGAGAACAGTAGGAATGGGAAGAAGAAAATGGAAGAGTCGTAGAAAACGGTTGCATGAAAGAACGAGCACAATTTGGCTGTTCTAAGCCACTCGAAAGGAGAATAGTTAGGACCGGTATGTGTGTGTTTAGTGTGCGTGCGTGTGTGTATGTGCAGCGATTATCATTGGTTGTTAAGAAGGAGTCTGAGGTAAGGAGAAGGAAATTTGAACTAAACATAATATGCAAATGAGGTAAATATAAGTTATGGAAATCAGGATGGGGGAGAAAAGGAGAGATAGTGAAGGGTGAAGAAGAGGGGTGTCTGAAGGGAAATGAAGGTGTTCACTCCCCCGGCTGGGCCTGTCTCCGTGCGGCCCGTGAACCTAACTTATGCCTGGAGGGGGTAGGGTTGAAGAGTGTAACCTTGATTTCAGTATCAAAATTTTTATGTCTATGTAGTTTGGTGGGGTAGGGCAATTGAATTTCAGCAGAATTGCGGTGGTGGGTTTGATTTGATTTGATTCTCATTTCCACCAGAGCCTCAACGCGAGTCATAATAGGCTCCCCCGTAGGGCTCGATGACCATGGATTCCAGTAGGCTCGCACGCCTTAGTGTGCGAAAAAAAACAACGCTGTTAAAGTTAGAAAATGTTGACAATTTTAGCAATATCAGACGCACGCTGTTGCGCAGAAAAAAAAATCGCTTAAAAGAAACGGATCTCCGCTTCCAATCATTTACAACTTTAAGAGTAATATGTACGCACGCCAGTGCGTACAGGTAGTATCGTCGAGACTGGTACAAGGTTTACGGCTACACGGACAAAGTCAAGTCTGACAGCAAAGCATCACAAAGTTTATAGCTACGTGGTCTAGTTTAGTAGAGGCACAATTTATTTATTCAGGTAAGATAAAGACTCAGACGAAACGAATTCCCGCCTCCAACCACTCAGAACTCCAAGAGTAATATGCACGCACGCCAGTGCGCACAGATAGTATCGTCGAAATTGGTACAAGATCTATGGCTTCACAGATTAGATTAACTCCAACCGCAACGCGTCACATGGTTGTATAGCTACGCAGTCTAGGTCAACCCAGAAACTGCACATGGTCCGTGCACGCGCGAGAGAGCACAGACCGAAAAAACAACACCCTTTCACAAACTAATAAACAGGAACTCCCACACAAATACACCAGCATTTTAATACACGACAAAATTGTAGATCGTGAAGAAGAAAGTAAGGGCAGGTTCGTCATGGAAAGAAAAACTGCTCAGATCATTGATTTCACACTTATTGTTCAAGGGGATAGGGTATTGGGGCATAGGTCCCTTGGGTCCCAAAAGAGCCCGATGAATCCCGTAGGGTAACTCAAGTCCCCCGGGTCTTCTCGAGCTGCCCGGGTCCCCCGGGACCCCTCGTCTCAGCTCATCTCAGCTCGTCTCGAATCATTTCGGCCAGTTTCGGCTCGTCGCGACCAGCTCGACTCGCCTCAACATGTTTCGACTGATCTCGACGCACCTCGACCAGCCTCGACGTGGTTCTTCCCCTCTGCGCTAGTAATCACGTGGACTGTAATAACAAAATATTTCACACGAGCATTTTAGGGTGGGAGTGTGGTGGCAGAGGTACCTCTGGTCCCCAAAGAGCCCAGCGAATTAAGGAGGGTAACTTAAGTCCCCCAAGCTCCCCGGGTCCCCTCGTCTCAGCTCATCTCGGCTTGTCTCGAATCATTTCGGCAAGTTTCGGCTCGTCACGACCAGCTTGACTCGCCTCATTATGTTTTAACTGATCTCAACGCACCTCGACCAGCCTCGACGCGATTTATCCTCTGTGCCAGTAATCCGCGGACTGTAATAATTAATTGTTCTACCAAAGCATTTCACATAAAAACATTTTTCTGTGTATGGGTTTAACAGCGTGGGGAGAGGGAAGCAGGGGTCCCAGGGTTCAGAGGGGCCTCATGCGGGTCCCGACGTTCCTCAAGGGGGGCCCAGAGGGTCTCAAGGGTGTCCCAAAGGGCCCCGAAAGGGTCCAAGTGTGTTTCCCCAAATCTACATGGTCTTCCAAATCCCCCGGGTCCCTCGAATTCCGCGGGTCCCACGAGTACCCCCCATTCCCGGGTCACCTAGTCTCAACCAGCCTCGATTCGTCGCCTCGCCACTCGACTCGTCTCCACTCGCCTCAACCTGCCTCGTCCCCTCCACGCACAGTGCCATTCAAGACTTTCAATCTCTAAGATCAACATTATTTCACCATTCAGCCATCAAAATGACTAGCTGTTCTTGGACATTTATTAGGCGCCGGGAGAGCGCTAATTCTCCCACCGTAGGTTGGACTAGACTAACTAACACACCGCGTAGTCCACCTAGGGCCCCTGCGGGCGTCTAACGATACATAATTATGAAACTAATCTGAAATTGATCACCATGAAGAAAGGGCACAGATAAATAATAGAGCCCATAAAATAAGAAATACTAAAATAAAATGTTAATGATCAATAAAATGAATGATCATCCATCCACCCCAAAGGTCGTGGTGGGGTTTCTTTCTGGTACGATTTTTGCTTCGTCCACATAGTCATCGAATTTTAAGAGTTCGATGATGAACTCATCAGCTCGCTCCTTTGGGAGATTCTCAATGTAAGTCAAGCCTGAACTCATGGAAGAAGTTGGGTGTGGTATGATTGTGCATAACTTTTGGCATATTCTGGTCTTCAAGAGTATAGTGTCGCTTTGAAGTTTCGTATCTACTTTAATGGTGAAGCTTTCGTTGCCGCTGGTAGTGATGCTTATGACTGGATGTCTAGTAATGGAGCCCAGTTCTTCTTGTAAAGTGGACTGACAAATATCCAGTCTGTCCTTGGCGTCGAATGTGATTTTCAAATGTTCGGAAAAGTTGTGACCGTTGTTGAACAGGTTTTGATCGTTAGACTGGGAGTACTGCTTCTTCCTTGCCTTCCTCGGATTTTTTTTGTGGGGTGAAGTGTCGTTGAGGTTGTCTGATTTGATTTGAGCCTCATTTCCACCGTTGAGGTTGTCATTGGATGTGGAGGTAGAGGCACATGGGTTGGTTGCGGGTTTCTTGGAAAGTCGGTTCTTCACGAGTTTGTGGATTCGAAGAGATATAACTTTGACATGATATATACTAGAATCTCGTTAGACAGTTGTCGATTGTACTAAACTCTGCGGTGAAGTTTCAGTTACCAGCTCGAAAAGATCGGTCGCCTGGTTTAGTAAATTCCTAATTTCGCGAATGCTTGTGTTCAACTCCGAGATGCGGTCATTGGTTTGGTCGTCTTGGAGAGGCTGGCGTACCTTACTGTTGGGATCCTGGTCTTTTTCACTCTGGAGGGGATGCTGGCCCCTCTTGAATGGGTTTTGTTCTATCCCCTCATCGGATTTGATTTGATTTTAACCTCATTTCCACCAGAGCCTCAACGTGATTCATAATAGGCTCCTCCGTAGGGCTCAATGATCATGGATTCCAGTAGGCTCGCATACCTCTGAGTGCAAGAAAAACAATGTAGTCAAATTTAAACTATTTGAACATTTTATTCGTGTCAGACGCACGCTGGTGCGCACAAGAATAACGTTTAGACGAAACGGACCTCCCCTTTCAATCATTTAGAACTTCATGAGTAATATGAACGCGCGCTAGTGGGTACAGGTAGCATCGTCGAGATTGGTACAAGGTTTACGGCTACACGGACAAAGTCAGCTCCGACACCAACGCAACACGAGGTTCACAGTTGCGCGGTCCCGTTATATTACAATAGTTTTAATTTTTCAGGTAAGATGAAGACTCAGACGAAACGAATCCCTGCCTCCAATCATTTAGTACTTCAGGAGTAGTATGTACGCACGCTAGTGCGCACAGGTAGCATCGTCGAGACCGGTACGAGGTTTACGGCTACACGGACAGAGTCTGCTCCGACAGCAACACATCACAGTACATTTTATTTATTTGAGTAAGATAGAAAAAATGAAACCCCACGCCTCCAATCATTTAGAACTTCAAGAGTAATATGTACGCACGCTAGTGCGTACAGGCAGCATCGTCGAGTCTGGTACAAGGTTTGCGGCTACACGGACAAAGTCAGCTCCGACAATGTTTACAACTACACGGCCTAGTTCGGTTTCATTTAAATTTATTTATTCAGGAAGATAAAGACGTAGACGAAACTAATATCCACCTCTACCCATTCAGAACCTCAAAGAGTTATATGCACGCACGCCAGTCCGCAAAGGTAGTATCGTCAAAATTGGAACGAGGTCCACAGCCCCACGAATCAGATCAACTCCAACCGCAACGCATCACAAGGTTTATAGTTACACGGCAAAGGTCAACTCCAGACACTACAGATGGTCCGCACACGCGCAAGCAAGCACAAACTGAAGAAAAAAAAACGCTTATTCACAAAATCACAAGCAGGAGCTCTTACACAAGTAAACTAGCATTATTTTATACGACCGAATTGTAGAACGCGAAGAAAAAAGAAAGGGCAGGTTCATCATGGGCTAAAAACGGCTCAGATTATTATCATCGCACTTATTGTTCAAGGTGATAGGGTGGGGGGGGGGGCAGAGGTCTCTTAAGTTTGAAAACAGCCTGACGAGTCCCCTCGTCTCAGCTCATCTCGGCTTGTCTCAAATAATTTCGGCCAGTTTCGACTCGTCACGACCAACTCGACTCGTCTCAACATGTTTCGACTGATCTCGACGCACCTCGAGAAGCCTCGACGCGGCTCTCCCCCTCTGCGCCAGTAATCCTGTAGACTGCAATAACTAATTATTCTACTCAAGCATTTTAGGGTGGGAGCGGAGTGGGGGGAAAGGGCATAGGTCCCTTGGGTCCCAAAAGAGCACGATGAGCACCGGAGGGTTACTTAAGTCCACTGGGTCCCTCGAGCTTCCCGGGTCCATCGAGACTCCTCGTTTCAGCTCATCTCGGCTTGTCTCAAATAATTTCGGCCAGTTTCAACTCGTCGCGACCAACTCGACTCGTCTAAACATGTTTCGACTGATTTCGACGCACCTCGACCAGCCTCGGCGCGGCTTTCCCCCAATGCGTCAGCAATGTTGTGGACTGTAATAACTAATTTCTCTACTCAATCACTCTACAAATATACATTCCTCTGTGTATTGGTTCTACAACGTAGGAAGGGGGAAGCAGAGCTTCCAGGATTTAGAGGGGCATCAAAAGGGTCTCATAGTTTCTCAAGAGGGTCCCACAGGGTCTCCAGGGTTTTCCAAAGGGCCTCAGAAGAGTCCAAGTGGATTCTCTCAAGTCCTCTTGGTCTTTCAAGTCCCCCGGGTCCTCCGAGTCCCGCGGGTCCCACGAGAACCTCCCATTCCCTGGGTCACCTAGTCTAAACCCACCTCGATAAATTATAAACAATGTAAAATTTAGCATCATGAAAAAAGGGCAGAAAAAAATAGAGCACATGAAAGAAGAAATAATAAAATATTAAAGGAAAGTGTCAATGATCTAAAAAATGAATAATCATCCATCCATCCTAACCCCTCATCGGACCCCGGGTCACGCTAGGAGTCAGAGTGGCACACTCTTAATCGGCTTTACCGATTTGAATTGCAATTTTAAACGAACATAATTGAGGTAAACAAACGTGCGGTTTAAGGTCCACGTAGGAGTGTTAGGTGCGCCTTGCCGCCGGCTACCCCCTTTCCTGCGCGATTTGGCTTAGTGTCTGTATCTGTAACCTCTGGCCTACTACGGGCTTTGATTTGACTTGAGCCTCATTTCCACCAGAGCCTCAACGTGAGTCATAATAGGCTCCCCCGTAGGGCGCGACCGTCGTTGATTCAGGTAAGTTTGCACGACCTCGCGTGTGAAAATATTAGTCATGTCAAGATGAAGTCAGTACATATTTCAATTGTGGCATATTCGCGTACTAGCGCGTACGAGAGTAAAGAGTTAATGCGTATCTTCGTAAAATGTGTTGTTATCTCTGTGTGTAATGGGGTGGAGAGACCACCTCACTTGCACAGGTGTTCGGGGCTTAGACAGCTTCGTATAGTCCGGTGTGTTTTCCGGAAGCGATAAGCTGTTAACGGTAGGTTGGGTCCGTGAGTAGGCTTTGTAGGTTGCACGGGGGATTTAGGAACGCTCGTCGGGCTGCCGCGAGTGCGTTGCAATCCATCAGTAAGTGTTTCACGCTGATAGCCACTTGGTGGCAACAGGGGCAAGGTGGCACGTTTGGTCCTATGTCGACATCCATCAGGTGGTTGTGAGTTATCCACGTGTGTCCCGTGCACAAGCGGTTGATGAACACTTGGTCCTTTCTGTTGGTGAACTTTGTTTCCCATTCTCCGACTGAGGGTTTGACTGAAAGCATTTTTAATCCACTCTGTTGCCACATTTTATCCCATCGGGATTTTATATGGGAGTTGATGATAGGGAACCAGACCAGGTAATGTATTGCGAAAAATTGTTCTTGGTGAGTAGATGTCAGTTTAGCAAACGAGTCCGCAAGTTCGTTTCCTCTTATTCCCGCGTGCCCGGGGAGCCAGCAGAATTCCACTGCCTGACCCGTTTCGGTCATCACAAAGAGATCGTGCTGCATTTTACGAAGAACTGGATGTTCGTAGTGCAGTGTTTTAAGCTGGGTGAGGACATTCAGACTGTCTGAGAATACGACGTATTTGGGGAAGCGATGTGTTTTTGCAATAGAGATGGCTAGTTCGAGTGCATGAAGCTCCGCAGAGAATACGGAGGCCTCTTGTGGAAGGGTGGCCGTGAGTGGGGTGTCCCCGCACACAGCGGCGGCTCCCACTCCGTCCGCGGTTTTGGAGCTGTCAGTGCATACGTGACGGTGCTCTTAATATTTTTCCTCGATTAGTCTTAGGAATTCCTACCGGTACGCATTGGTTGGAGTAGTTGCTTTAGGGTACATTTGCAGGTCTAGGTTGATCGGTGGTGGTCTGATCATCCATGTTGGTGTGTTAATTTGAAGGATTTGGTAGGAAAGTGAAGGCTTAATAGCTTTTCGATTGATGTTAAGCGAGGTCAGCAGGTTGTCCACACGTAGGGAAAACGGTAAGCATATATTCTTTTTAGCCGCAAAAAGGCGCTTATCAGATATGTTAGTGATGTGGCTGATTGCTGGGTTGTTGATAAGACTTCGAGTCTTAAAATAGTATTGTAGTGAAAGTTTGTCTCGCCGGAGCGGAAGCGGAAGTTCGTTAGCGAGCACATTAAGTGATTCGATTGGAGTGGAGCGGAACGCGCTGGTTGTGATACGCAAAGCATTGTTTGCGATGGTCGAGAGTAGTTTTGGCTGCAGATCCGTAGACAACCGCTCTGTAGTCCATGCGCAATCGTATTATTGCTCTGAAGAACGTCATTCCGGTGTCCATGTCGGCACCGAACTTAAGGGATGTTACCGGCTGGATAAGTCCCGTCGACATTTTGCATCGAGTCGCCAGGGCTGCAATGCGGGGTCGCCACGTGAGTTTAGGATCCCACACAAGACCCAAATATTTGATCGTTTCTTCGTATACTAGAGGTGTGTCGTGCAGCGTTAGGGCTGGTTTCAGGTGTAAACCGGGCACAAGGGTAAAGTGCATGCTTTTAGTTTTAGAGGGCGAGAATCGGAATCCGTTTAGGGAAGCCCAGTTCCCGACTACGTTTAGGCACTTCTGGAGTTCATGTTGAATTGTTATGAGGCAGGGGTGTCTGTAGCTTATTTGTAGGTCGTCCACGAATAGCGATGAGAGCAGTCTTCCGTCTCTGGGAAGAATGTCGGCTAACTCATCGATTTTGAGGATAATGAGAGTGACACTGAGGACGCTTCTCTGGGGAACGCCCATT
The DNA here is from genome assembly GCA_016164225.1 of Gammarus roeselii. Lineage (NCBI taxonomy): Eukaryota > Metazoa > Arthropoda > Malacostraca > Amphipoda > Gammaridae > Gammarus > Gammarus roeselii. Next base: position 8,863 of record SDVV010032136.1, read on the forward strand.
TCTTGCAGATAGGACGGAGACTGAGTGTCGCCAACCTTTACGCTGAGGGTGCGATTTTGTAGAAATTGGTGGATGAAAAGTGGTAGCCGACCTCTCAAACCTGTACGGTGGAGATCCTTCATGATCCCGTACTTACACGTAGTGTCGTATGCTTTTTCAACGTCGAGAAATATGGAAACCACATGTTCTCTTCGGACGAAGGCCTGTCTAATGTCTGATTCTAGTCGTACGAGGTGGTCCGTAGTGGAGTGGCGCTTACGGCCACCGCACTGGATGTTGTTAAGGCCTGCATGCATTTCAAAGTAGTCGACTAGGCGTGAGTTTATCATTCTTTCCATAGTCTTACCTAGGACGCTAGTTAGGGCAATGGGACGATAGTTATGCGGGTCGCTGTGACATTTTCCGGGTTAGGGTATCGTGATAAATACGGACTCCCGCTATTGGTTGGGAAAGAATGAATTTGAATACAGCGTATTGAACACATTTAGTAGGTGCTGGAAAGCGTTGTAAGGAAGTTGTTTGATCATGCTGATGTGCACTCGGTCCGGCCCGGGTGAGGTCTCACGAGTGTGGTCAATTGCATATTGTAGTTCATGGATGAAGAAAGGCTACTTGTAGAATTCTTCATTTGTGGAAGTGAAGTCGATATGCTCACTTCCTCTTAGGATCTTTTCCTGTTGGAAAGAAGCCGTATAATTTGTTGATTGTGATATTTGGCTGAAAGTCTGAGCTAGTTTGTCCGCGATGTCCGCGTATGAAGAATAGACAGTGTCTCCGTCCGATAGTATGTGCATAGGTCGCTCGGGGCGACTTTGGATACGTCTGATTTAACCCCACACATGGGAAAGAGGGGTGTTTCGATCGATTGTATTAAATAATTGGGTCCAGCTTTCTCGCTTCTTCTCCACGCTAAGTTTGCGGAACACTGCAGCTACCCTTTCCCAGGCTACTCGGTTCCTGGGGGAACGTGCGCGGCGGAAGGCCTCGCACATCCTGTCACGCCGATCCCTTGCTTCTTGTACCTCCGGGCACCACCAAGGGTTTGGGAAAAAGGTTGAGGGTACATATTGGGGAATGCATGCAGGAGCTGCACTTTGGAATTTTTCGTATAGATGTATGATAAGGTCGTGCTCTGAAATGTCTTCGGGAAGGCCCTCCACATCGTCCCATGCGACATGTATCGAGTATTCCTCCCAGCTGGCTTTCCGGTAGTTGAATCGAAGTTCTTGTGTGTTAGGATTGTTTGGTCGGTTAGTAAGGAGTGATATGATCACTGGATTGTGATCACTGTCATGTGTTGAAGGCGGGACTCCCCAAACGAGTTGGGGAGCTAAAGTAGGGGAACAGATTGATAAATCGATGGCGGTTTCACTTTCGAGGGTGATCCGTGTGGGTTGTCCGTCGTTAAGAAGGACCAGGTTGTGAGTGTCTATGGTGTTGGCCATTATCACACCTCTGGGGTCTGTTCTCACGCATCCCCACACTCCATTGTTGCTGTTGATGCAGATCGGTCATTAGTACCTCCGTGAGGTCGTGGTTACGTGACGAGTAGATAGATACCACCGCAATAGGTTTTTAGATACATATCTTCACTGCGACAGCTTGGAGTTCTGTTCTCAGAGGGAGGAGGTGGTGAATAATGCTTTGATGGATGATAAGAGCCACTCCGCCGTGTGCAGTCACATTATTGTGACCTTCGCGACGGTGTATGACATATTGAGGGATAGAAAATGTGGCTGTGTCGCGGAGTTTGATCTCCTGGAGGCCAACCACCTTTGGTTTATGGGTGGAGATTAGCGATAGTAATTCATCTTTCTTGCTTCTAAGTACCAGGCAATTCCACTGAAGTATTGTGTTTTTGTTCATTTCGGATTTGTTTCACCCCCAGATTTTGGTGGTCTGGAGCGGTCGCGTGGTTTGTAGGAACTTTCGTGGTGTTCTTGTCTATGAATAGCAGGTGTCCTATCGAGAGCGTTCGCATGAGCGTTCGCTTTCTGTAGAACATGATCTCCTACTCACTGCGTTCTTGGCTGTGAGTGCTCTTGTAGAAGGAAGAGGATGAGGGAGTACGATCTTTGTGTTAGCTTCTTGAGCGAGCGCGTTTCTCTTCTATGGAGGGTTTTTAAACATTATGATGGGCTGAGTAGTAGTCGTTGAGATATTTGAGTCGAGTGCGATGCATGATAGATCAGTGTTCTGGGGTATCAGTTCTTCGTTGAAGATTTTCAAGGCGTCCTCGCGCAAGCGATGATCGTTCTCACTTGTGAGATGTTCTGGTGTTGGGCATGTTAGCTGAGGGTTGAATCCTCACTTTGGTTTTCGCTGAGTGCGGTTGCAGTCAAGATGGTCAGAAGTCGTTCAACGCTCTGATCGAGGCGAGCTGTGGTTTGTGGGGTGCTACTAATCTTTTTGCTTCGTGGCAAGAGGGTGTCGCGTATCCCGCGGTCGTCGTCGAAGGAATCATCGTCTCTTGGCCTTTTGCTTCTCGGGTTCTTGGACCTCTACTCGTAGTCGACTGAGGCAGCATCCATCGCAGTGCTTTCCTGGGCACTGGTGGATTCGTTGCTTGGGGCGCCCGCCTCTATTACGAGGGCGGTCGCTG
>SDVV010032137.1:0-11464 GCA_016164225.1 Gammarus roeselii
GAGGCATGATAGGAGTGGTGGATGCGCATCAAAGGAGGCATGATAGGAGTGGTGGATGCGCATCAAAGGAGGCATGATAGAAGAGGTGAATGCGCACCAAAGGAGGCATGATAGGAGTGGCGGATGCGCATCAAAAGAGGCATGATAGGAGTGGTGGATGCACCTCAAAGGAGGCATGATAAGAGTGGTGGATGCGCATCAAAGGAGGCATGATAGGAGTGGTGGTTGCGTGTCAAAGGAGGCATGATAGGAGTGATGGATGCGCATCAAAGGAGGCATCATAGGAGTGGTGGTTGCGCATCAAAGTAGGCATGATAAGAGTGGTGGATGCGCATCAAAAGAGGCATGATAGGAGTGGTGGATGCGCATCAAAGGAGGCATGATAGGAGTGGTGGATGCGCATCAAAGGAGGCATGATAGGAGTGGTGGTTGCGCATCAAAGGAGGCATGATAGGAGGAGTAGTGGCTTCACACCAAACCTGTGCGTGCGAGGTGGCTCATCCAACTTCACAAAGTGGTTGACTGAGCAAGCACATGACGCAGTATTCCTACACCCGTGGGAGGACGGCAAGAAAGAGAAGATGGGCCATAGTTACGCTATTTAAACACAAGAACAAGAAGCTGTGGCACGTGTAACTCATCTTATATATTTTTTCTTCTATGTTTTCGTCGGTAAGTTTTCTTCAGTAAGAGTGGACTTGTTCACGTTTGATGTTGTCGTCGACGGTCCGATTGCAGTTGAAAAGTAAGACTATTTTTACAGACGGGATTGAACTAACGTTGTGCACATGTCCAGCACATGCTCTATATTTAAGAATCGGCAACCTTTGCAGACGAATGTGGAAATGTATAGATTGTCCATATATTTAGAAGTTGACCCTTGGTCAATGACTTCTGCATGAAATAATTTCCTAAATGGAATTACGCATAAACGAACAAAGTTTATTAGTAATGACAGTATAACTGATATACAGTATTACATTGATTTAATACAAGTTGAGTGTTCCCTATTTGTTCTTTACAAAGAGCCCCTCACGTCCGCTCACTATCAAGCGCAGACCTAAAGCATTCTTCTATAAAAGCCTGTTTAGTATTCATGATCCATTTACTGTGTTCTGAACACACCCTGACCATGGGCTCTGCATAACGCTCCTCACACAGATGAGCCACTTAAAATAACCCGCTAAGTGCAGTGTCAGATCTTGGTCACCCTTGCGATTGTGAAGGGACTTTACGGCGACGTTGGGCCTGGGGGGAGGGCTTTACTGGTTATAAATAGCACACGAATAACTAACGAGTGATATCACCCGCTAACCCTTACTGCCACACTACCCATCACACTGCCCTCAGACAGCTCTCACGCTGCCTCCACACTGCTTCTTCACTGCTCTCACCTTGTCCCAGACTGCTGCTCTCACACTGCCCTCAAGTTCTCTCTTCACTGCCGTTGAGCTGCTCTAACCCTGCTCCCACACTGCCCTTAAGCTGTTCCCTCACTTTTATTGAGCTGCTCTCATTCCTTCCTCACACTTTTCAAACTATCCTTACACAGGCCTCACACTACTCTCCTTCTCCTCACACTACCCTACTTGTCCTCACACTACCTTCACTGACTTCACATAACTCTCTCTACCCTCACTGCCCTCCCATTGTCTTTACGATGCCCTCCTATTGCCCTCACACTGCCATCAGTCTGTCCCTTCACTTCTATTGAGCTACTCTCGCACTGCCCCTACACTGCCCTCACGCTGCTCCCTCACTGATTTTGAGCGGCTTTCACACTGCTCTCAAGCTGCCCTCACACAGCCCTCACACTATACTTCCTGTCGTCGCACTACCTACCCTCAATCTCCTCACCCTGCCCCCACACTACCTTCACTGACTTCACATTACCCTTTCTACCCGCACCGCCCTCATACTACCCTCTCTATCGTCACTGCCCTCTTTGCATCATTGTCGCCTATCTGCCCTCTCACTACTCTTACTGTCCTCACATTCCCCTCACAATGCGTGTAACACCGCTCTCATTGTCCTCGAACGCCTTCACGCTTCCCTCACTGTCCTCATACTATCCTCACAACTCACACTTCTCTCATACTGCTCTCACACTACCCTCTCAACCCTCACTACTCTGACAATGCATACTACGATCGTGGAGGAACGCTCTTGATCCCGCAGGTGAATTAAAATATGGATTGGATTCAACCTGTGATTGCCAAATACGTCTTATCAACGTTAATCTTACGACCATTCACTAATATATTCCTCTACATAAACTTAGTCATCAAAAGATTGAGCAAGATAGTCAGGGCTTTGATAAAATGTATGAGGAATGAAGGGCACTAATATCGGGCAAGAAATTGGTCCCTGGTATGAGCCGTCATCATCAAACCACCAAAAGCATCAACTCGCGTCAGATCGCCATGCGTTGGGCAGGACGGGTCGGTTAAGGTCGGCAAAAGGGTAAAAGAAAATTAAGTGAGGAAATATTCAACAGTAAATATATTATATATTCAATCAATTAAACCTGTCCTTGGCTTGATTTGTTAAACACTGATGGAGAAGCATTATTACGTGCTCTAAACATTGAGTACAAATGGTTCGTTAAGGTTCGGCCCTGTCGAATGCATTAATCATCGCTCAATGTTGCATGAACAGCTGCTCACGGCCAAGTTGTTGCACAAATGCGTTGCTCAAAGCAGAGACAAGACGCTTTGTTTCTGATTCGTGTCGTTGCGACACTGACTTACAGACTTTTATTTCCCTATGTAACGAGCTCAGAAACTTAAGAGATTTATTCAAACCGAACGAATATTTTCAAAGTTCATACTTAAAAATTTACATCTGTGGGTGTGGATGCTAAAAGTAATAAATTTGTAAGTTCACTGCCTTGAAATCTTGTTGCTCTGTGTAGAGATGAACAGCTGCGCAGCACAGAGCCGTTACACTGTAATCACATCAGCGGCGCAGTCTGGTTCATTCAAGTGAGTCAGGACTGGATAAGGGCACGGACACATTGTCACACTAAATGACCAGATAGGTCACAAAGTCAATGATACACTTGAATAAGTTTCAATAAACGAAATATACACACACAATGACTTTGCAAACGGAAGTGAATCAAAGAGTCTTACCATTAAACCTCCCACACCAATCCCCGCTAACTATCCTAATTGTTGATGCCTAACATTTGTAAGTGGTGTGTCATCTGAGAGTTTGACCGAGTCACAGACTCAGTCAGTGACAGTGTGCTGTCGTTATATAAAGGGAATTACAACGCATGGATTCTAACTATCTCTTTTTTGAATAAGATTGTGCGAAGAAAATTTCACGATATCAAAGTTATTATCAAGCAACATCAATTGTATCATATGTATTATTTTGATAACTACATGACTTTTAGAGAACGATATCGAAAGTTCTCCTTGAACGTGTGGACTATTGCAAAATATAGTTACCCTCCTAAATCTCTCATAGAAAACCTCGTAAAGGAAATGTTCAGGGAATACTCCTCTAAATTATGCCCCCTACTAATAATGTATGACTTTGACCACACGATTACAGGAGTGCATGAACCGAAGAAATCAAATAGATTTCTAGCGCAGCTTTCAATTGTTTACGAAGCAAGTCGACAAAAGATGTTGCAACTGAGTTAATATTTCAGTCGTCCTTGCTGAACTTATTTATTTGTCGATACATTGAACTTATTGACCAATAACTGGTATTGATCAACTTGACGGGTAACAGAGGCGTTGAGTGAGCTTAGTAAACGCTCGTTTTAGTGTCACGCTGCTTAAATGAGTTAAGCTGTTTACTTATTGAAAGACGATTTAAAAAAAAATGAAATGGACACGATAAACAATGTTTCATGATGTTTTACATACGGCAAGAAGCCCAGCATAACTGTTGATCACAAGAAGCGGAACGTAAATTTTTTTTCTTCAGGAAACTACTTCATCAAAGACTGATTTGATTATGCTTGAAGCATGAAACCCCGATTAAACTTTCTGCAAAAAAATCCAACTGTAAAACAGACGTATAATGCATTGAACCAAATGCCTCTGCAATAGAAAATACAAGGCCAAGCCCAGCTGAAGAAAATTGATAGCCTGAGAAAAATAAAATGACATGCTCGAGTGAGGTGTGTTGGTACTGCAGTCAATACCCTTCATGCTCAGTAATGCCATGCAAAGGGTGCACCAAAAAGGGAATAATCTCACGCTCGTGTACTGTGAAGAGAAATTTAGCCATTTGATATTTAAAATTGGAATGGACGGAGGTTAGATTGAACAGGCGTTATATCAACGATCGTGCGAGAACTAATATTATACTTCTTCTTTCTTAAGGTGTTAACACTCTGATGCAGGGGCTTATGTGATCGCATAGTCCCAGGGCTGCTGCAGCACCCAACACTGGTCCTGGGAGCTGATATCAACACAATCATCGCATAGTAGCGCTGTGTTTGTGTTGGCTGGTGTTGGGTTACAGGGCAGTGATGCAAGAGCTCTGCAGCAGTTTTTCGTTCCCAGGGAACACCTAAAGGTCCTAAATTGCTCAGAAAATGTACTATCTACGTGATTATCGGTTCATTAGTCTTATTGTACAAATGTTTAATACGATCTGTGATTTTTCTGATCACTCGGACATTACTCTTCATTCAGGTTGACAACGAATCTAAATCGGTATCTGAGGTTTACTGATTGTAGCTCGATTCATACGACGTTAACGTCTTATGAAGCACACGTTTATAAACCAATGCCTTGTTATCGTCTTATTATTAAATCCGATGTGCTAATATCTGAGAGTGTGACCTGAAAATTAAATACTCAGATGTCATGAAGTCGTCCAATAAAGTCACACAGCGGCTGTCCTTCTCTTGGAAGCAGAGAAGTTTCAGTAGCGGGCACTCTTAACACTCTAAGAAGAGTCACAGGTTCTGACAAGGACGATCACAGGCTGTAATGAAGACGTACAGATGCCGTGCATCACTTGTGTGGCTTATACTGACACCCACGATGACACAGCACTACTTGCACACTCGGCACGATGCGCTGCTGGCACACTCGGCACGATGCACTGCTGGCACACTGGACATGATGCACTGCTGTTACACTCGGACTCGATACACTGCTGGCCCATTGGACACGATGCACTGCTAGAGCACAGAACACGATGCACTGCTAGGGCACTGGACACGATACACTGCTGGCCCACTGGACACGACGCACTGCTAGAGCACAGAACACGATGCACTGCTAGGGCACTGGACACGATGCTTTTGCAAGCGAACTGTTCTACAGTCGGTGCAGGGCGGCCAGCTGGACGACTGCCTTTATTCAACAGCCCGTGGAAGGAAATATAATCAATTGTTCATTGATAGCTTTAGTTGAACCAATGAACCATGACATCCAAATTATAATTTTTAATAACGTGTAAACAAATGCATGCATACTTGTCAAGCAAACCTGCCAGATTTTTGATAATTAAAAATCAGATATTCAATAATCAGATACTGATGCTGTAAATAAAGAGGGTGACAAAACGATATTTTTTTATCCAGTTTACCTTGATCGGTTAAACACTGTTTAAAGCGGCTCTCATGGTATGCGCATTTTTAAGGTGAAAACATTGTGTCTAATCTGAATCGATAATTATTGTAGAAAAATGTTAACATTCCTGTTTTCAGCAACCCATCCTTACTCTATATGCATTAGCTTAGGTTCAAGTTTTTGTAACTAGGCAGACTAATAAAAGCATAATAACCACTCCGATTGACATAAATTACCTTGACTTTCAAAAAGTCTTCGATAAAGACCCTTACAAACGCTTAGTTAGTAAATTGCACAGCATCGGTATTCGAGGCGAGCAAAATAACTGGAAAAAATGTTGGCTCTCGGACAGACGGCAGCGAGTTGTACTTAACGGAGCTTCCTCCAATTGTGGTGAAGTTACATGAGCATGGCCTCAAGGATCAGTGTTAGGTCTAGTTCTTTTCATAATACACACAAGCAATTTCGATATGAACGTGCTCTCGAACATAAGCAAGTTTGCAGACGATACTATGCTATGAGGAAAAAGTGGCAACCAAACTTGAGTGTCAGCAGATCCAATTAGACTTAATTAACATTGTTGTTTGGCAAGAGAAGTGGCAAATAAAATTAGCGTAGATAAATGTAAAGTTATACACATTGGTCATCATAACCCTAAGCACGAATATTCAATGTCTGGAAACAAATTGATTCCTGTCATCGAAGAGAGAGATCTTAGTGTCATCATTAGTAGCGACTTAAAGAGCAGCAATCAATGCAACGATGCTGCCAGAAAAGGCATTAAAATGTTTGACATGATATACCGAACCATCTTATACAAGAGCAGACACAGTATTCTTAAGTTTCCTAGTGCATTTACTTCACCGCACCTTGCATAATCCGTCCAATTCGGCTCTCTATAGCTTAGAAAATGCGTTGTTTAATCTCATCCGAGCACTGCGCAATAAATCGTACTAAGACAAACTACGTGAACTCAACTTTTCTTCGCCTGAGAAGCGTCGAGTCAGAAGTGACACGATCGAAGTGTGGATGATTATGAAAGGTAAAGGAAACGTCAACCTAGTGAGCCTTTTTACAGTGGATGCAAACGGAGTGACTAGGAATAATGGTTACAAAATCGTTGGCATGCGTTCCACACTCGACATCGCGCGTAATTCTCTCCCGTATAGAGTTACAGAACATGCTTTATTAAAATTCACTGCAGCTGTTATTGATGGGTTCAATAGTTTGGAAGTCACTGTTGCAATCTTATGGGTCTCAGCAAAGCTTTTGATTTTGTGAACTATGAAACTTTGGTTCGGAAACTTCGGCGTTATGAAGTTAGTTCCATTGACACTTGGATGGTTGTCTAGGACTGGAACAAACTTCCGGCGGATGATGTAAACAGCGATACAATCGAACCGTTCAAGTTACGGCTCGACAAATACTACCAAAATCGCCGCTAAATCCAGCTCTAGTTAACTTACAAATATATTAGTTAAAAAATGGTGTCCGGCAATGACACCCGTACGGTCAAAATAGTGTCTAGCATTGGCACTAGCACGTCGAAAAAGGTGCCTGGCATTGGTCCCTCCCCGTTGCAAAACTGTGTCCAGCAAAGACACCGGTCAGCATTGGTTTAACGAGGAATAAAATTGTGATAATCTCAGATCAACGCCATCGGTTAGTGGCTTCTCTTCAAGTGCAGATTTGAGTTGTTTTGAGTATCATCGTTGAATAATTTTTCCTTCTGCAATCGTTCATTTTTTGATCTTTTGAAAGAAAAAAACATACATGATGCTCTCTTGAACGTTCTACTTCAGAACTTATACTCTTACAATGAAAAGGCAACCTTGTTTGGGCTAAGAAGCTGTTGGTGTCTTATACACTTCTAAGCTCCTTGAGTTTCTCTACGAATATTGCGTCAAAACGGATTAGAAAACTTACATTCATGAATCCGAACCGCGCATCAACTGCTGCTGTTTCAAACATGGATGGCTATTCTGTAAAAGCTACTAAAGTTTGTGTAAGATGCTCCCGCCCAAACCCTTTGTAATTTATTTAAACTTCTCCTCTTGATCATCATCATAAAATAACAATTCAAACGTCCATAACAGAAATAACTTCAAAATTATATTATTGAAACGCGAGTCGTTTTACATTATTAAAGACGAGCGTAGATCTGTGCCGGCTCTCTTGCCAAACTGACATCAATATATTATCATAAACTTGCATTTTCCCAGATAAATGCAGTAAAAGAAACATCGCCTGATCATTCGCTTGATCTAAATGTAGAATTCGCTCACCCCTAACCACAAGATGGGATCAATGCCTGTCAATCCCGAGCGCCTGAGATGTAAAACAATACATGTGCGGCGGGTGATGGAAACACTACCATCACTGGTAACGAAACTATCACTAGTAGATCGGAAAATACTTACATCATGAGTGGAACTTGCGTAAGGACCGTCGTCAACAATATTTAGCGTATATCATGTGAATTTGCTCTTGTTGATGCATAATACGAGCCGTAACATTTTCGATCGTTTCAATCATCGTTCAGATGATGTCCCGTACATGGACATGGCAACAAGCGCGCCCACTAACAAGGCTTCGGTGGTTGCCATGTCGCTTCTATTACTTGGCTTTCAAAAATGAAAGTATTAATTATATCAGGAATGACGCATCTCCCTGACATTTTCCGAACGAACATTCCAAGAATTAAAGTTGTTTTTGACTCGTTTCACGGAATCAATACAAGCAAATTCATCGGCACCCACCAGTTGGACAGGCAGTGGTGCCATTTCGAGGTCAGCGGGCAAACGTTCTTTAGGGGTCATCACGGTAGCATACATTTATTTTGAAATATGAAATTTAGTGACGGTATTATAATAGAGCAGACCAACTTAATGAATTTTGTAAATCATATTTCCACTAAGGTAAACTTGACCTCCAAATAATCATTTATGGTGGTTGTTAATCTTGAATCGCAAATTAACACACTTACGCTGCTCAACAGACTTGAATAGATTGTTTATGTACTTGTGGAGCATTTAATATTTATAATTTTTAAATAAATCATTAAATCCCACCATACGTTGTAGATTTCGTTCTCCAAATGCTGATCCATGGAGGAGTTTCGTGAAGACAAACAGGGTTTCGGTTAATATCATGTCCATTCAACCAACACCTCGTCGGATGCAGCAACCGAACGATGTTCGGCGCTCTTCGCCAGAATCTCGCACCCCTCCGCTGCGTTAAGCGAACACAGCCGTCGTGTTTCAACAAATTAGCCCTGATTTGGGGATCTCCGGCGAGTTGACTTATCTGAATCAATAATTTTTTTACGAGAAACGGGGACATAAATCTGAAACGATAATTATTTGTTATGGATGTAAAAGTAATAGAATTTTGATTCACTAAAAAGTTTTGCCATGATATAATACTGCAATTTCACTTGGAACAGGAAACTGTCTGTTATCTTTTAGTTACATATTACTCATTCACTCATTTTTTGTTCTCCACGGGGTCGAGGGGGGAAATAAGTACAGTAATTGTTTATATGAGACGTAACAAACGATGCTTTCGAGTTGTAATTTAACTTTACATGTATTTTTGTTGCAGAATTTATACTTAAAAATGACTTCCCTACTCGAATGAAAGCTGCTAAATTTGATCACATCGCCAGAAATGAGCTGGAAGAATTTTGTTTTTCTTTATTCATAGATTAATTTTCTTTGGTTACTGCGAGTGGATTGAAGAACCCTAACCTGCCTTGCGTTGCATGCCCTCTCCTCCGGGTGATAAATTCTCTCACCTCTTCAGCGGTGCTGGTACTCCTCTTTGTGTGCTTCTGTCCAGCAGTGCATGTGCTCTCCTCCGACTGCGTACACCACTCACCTGTTCAGCAGTGTTGGTGCTCTCCTGTGAGTAAGTACACTACTCACCTGTTCAGCAGTGCAGGTGTTCTTCTGCGGGTAAGTACACTACTCACCAGTTCAGCAGTGCAGGTGTTCTCCTCCGAGTGCGTACACCACTCACCTGTTCAGCAGTGCAGGTGTTCTCCTCCGAGTGCGTACACCACTCACCTGTTCAGCAGTGCAGGTGTTCTCCTGCGGATGTACATTCTTCTCACCTGTTCTGCAGTGGAGGTGCTTTCCTCCGGGTTCACATCGGCGTACGTTGCGCTGGAACAGCGCGAGGCAGCGTCCCACACACTCGAGTATTCACTCTGGTACACAGGGTACACGGGGTATGGCACGTGGATGCCGGGCACGGGTATCAACGAGAGGCTGGGCATGTTTTCCGGTGCCTTGCTACATACTCCTCACAAAACTTCTCGTCTATTTCCCTCACTCAAATCTTTGACGGTAAAGGGAGTTCGTCTCACTAGCAGGTCCTTTTATTCCGATTTTACACACGGCAGCTGGTAAATAGCGAACTGGCGTCGATTACTGTCATTAGGGGACGTCAATCCCCCCCGAAGCGCCGAGATGTCTTTAAGGGAAAACGAGTTGTGTGAGAAACCCATTCCCTTCCCATTAACGGATGTAGACACTCTGCTGAGTAACCCAATATGGGATCATATCCTGACAAATTTCTAATTCATTGGCGGAACAGGCATTTATAACGACCGCGTCGCCTGTATACCAATCACATCATGAATAGAATCTGCAAAATTAGAAAAGGATTTCAATACCACTTCAATGATTTCATTACCATTCATGATTTCATTACCACTTCAAAATCTCGACTAGATCCCTCATATATCCATTCATTTCCCAATTTCAAATAGCGTATTGAACAAATCTCGTTTAGTTCAAGGGTACCCATACAGCGTTAGCTTCAAACTTCTAGAATCCTCAATTTGCTAATCTCGCACATTGTTATCTTATTTTTTTATTTACAAGAAATCAAGTTCACGAGGTAGTCACATCACCCATCTTGCCTCCTAACACTGACCTTCACAGGCACCATGAAGAATCGAACTGCCGCAGGAGTTTCAGGGAACCCTCAGTTGGGGCCCCACAGTACCCTCGCGGCACAGGTACTCTCGGCAACTTCACTTTGGGCCGTCTTAGCTTATCTCCGCATATGAGAGCTGTGGGCGCTCTACTGCCTCTCCTCCCCAACCTCCCTGGCTCAAGCCACCCTCATTCCCAGATTTATTTACCTGTGCCACAAACACAGACAAGAGAGGGCCAGAGCTTCCTCAGCACCACACCTGCCGTGATGAAAGAAGGCTAGCTTTGAAACAAGACTTTTTGTTTGGCTTTTGCATAGTGCCTCCAAACACCTCCTGCTCTAGATGCTTGGGGTTTGTACAGAGCGTGCTGTTTCAAGAAACCTAAATTGGCAGGCAGATATTGTCCGTTAATTGCTTACAAAGACTAAACTAACTCCAAAAATTAATCGTGTGGTAATGCAAATTTGGACAATGCCTCCTCCTCACAAAGGCTCGGTGTATTTCTTATTGCAATGAGGGCCGAATAATGATATAATGTTGCCTTTGGAAGGATGAAACGATCGCAGTGGGATGAAGGGTATAACTTCCCATTGCTTACCTGGAAGCGACATGAACTGCATGCGGTTTCAAGTGACAACAAACATTGTTATGGTATGCTTTTTGGATTGGGCTTATACAAGATCATTGGTGTCCGGTGAATAAGTAAAATAGTTATCTTTAGCTGGATATAGTTGTTGCTTGATAGTCATCTTTAACATGCGACCTGTGACATAAGACCTGTAACATGCGACCTGTGACATGCGACCTGTGACATGCGACCTGTGACATGCGACCTGTGACATGCGACCTGTGACATGTGACCTGTGACATGCGACCTGTGACATGCGACCTGTGACATGCGACCTGTGACATGCGACCTGTGACATGCGACCTGTGACATGCGACCTGTGACATGCGACCTGTGACATGC
>SDVV010032138.1:0-11464 GCA_016164225.1 Gammarus roeselii
TATATGTATACAATGAATCCATAAATAGGTATGATGATCAGGTAGGTGCATCAGATCAGATTGAGTGACCTTGTAGTTTATTACAACGTATATTTATAAAAAACAAATGAATACGCGCGTGTGTCACAATTCCATATTGCATATCTAAATTCGAGGTAGGTACAGCTTTATCGAATAATGAGCACGTTCATATCCTCGCAGCAGCTGAGGACATCTTGGAGACAGATATTTTTGCTTGTGTTTTTTCCGCTTATGCGCGTTTGGTTCGGATGTATCTGCATCTTGCAATCTAATATAAATAAAGGTCTATTCATTCAGAGAACGACATGTTGTTATTTTTGCAATCAATTTGTATACAGTAAATTTAAAATTACTTATGATGACCAGTTAAGACCATCATACCAGCGAATAAATAATACTTAACCGAAATGAGTTTGTCACAACATGTAGCTGAGTCATTGAGACGGTGCATGAACAGTAGGGACACATTTTGCTCCTTCCGAAAACATGTCACGACGAATGAGCTGTCACGGTGAGTTTAAAGTGCTGAATAAGTACGCACTATTTCTCGAGGACATCAGGGTTGCGATAAGACATTGAAATTCTTTGTTTGATAATTTGTGTGAATTCTCAACTCGGATTATCAGAGCCCAATACATTGGGTAGCTGAGAATGGGACGGTACGGGGGGGTCTGTGTGAGTGAGAGAGCCCTTGCCAACACAAACCAACAAACCAATTAACAGTGTTACGATTTTTTCGACGACAAAAAGACGTTATGAAAACATAGTGCTTGCTTTATGACACTCTGATAAAATCATCTCTGGGCTCTGTTGCAATAATGATACTATTGATGTTTTGCGCGGGCCAACGAATATAGTTCATCACGATCTGTTTATTGTTCACCAATATCTTAGAGAGAATATACCAACAATAACGTTGGGAGACTTATGTACATGGACAGTGAATTCATCATTGGGCGGACTTATAAAGGAGTAAAAGGCGCCATCGGCTTGTGTCGGATAGAAGGAGTCAAGTGCGCCAGCTGCATGTGTTGAAAATGAGTAATAAAGAACGCCAGCTGCTTGATTTGGGAAGGAGGAGTAATTGAAGCCAGCCTATTATGTTGGTCCGTTACCTGGAAAATGCGATCTAGATAGCTGGATAGATGAAACCAAGTGTGTTGGCTAGATATGGTCGACATTTCTGAAAATGTATGATTTTTCTCACACAGAAACACACGAATCCCTGAGAAGGATGTGGACGCACCACACACTCCTCCCTTGCACTCACACATGCGCCAAAACTTAGCCTTTTTCCGTAACCGAGCCCAACCGTACCCCGCTTAGCACACCGACTGACGAAGAGTAGGATCCGAGACCGGCGTCAGCTTTAAGGCCTGACAGCTTCCCCTGGTTTGCCCCTGCTTTGTCATAACATCCGGGCCCACCCCCACTTACGTACATCGCGGTCCTCAACAATACGTCAAGGACAGGAACGTACTTCAGGGTCACGTCATAACTCATCCATTCACATTCATCCTCAACTCACGCCTATCCATAACGCTCTTTCTCTACCTGGAGTTGATCATGGAAAAAAATGCTATTCCCTAATCCGAATTGACGTGCTGTAACTTTGATTATCAATTTTTCGCTTCACTAAGGAACCGTGAAAATACAAGTACGCAGGAGAAGATCATGTAGAAGGCACGAAGATAAAGTTATTTGCTCAGTGTGACCTAAAAGCCACTCTGGGAGGGCAGTACAGCAGCAGCCAGAAGTTGCTAGAGGCGCCCGGTACGCCCGATGGGAGTGCAGAGCAGAGCAGCAGCCAGAGGTTGGCAGAGGAGGCAGGCACGCCACGGGTGAGGAGGGGGAGGTCGAGTTTAAGCCTGTTTTATGGTCCTTGGAGCAGCGCCCTGATTTGTGATGATGGCTGAGCTTCTGAGCGCCATTGATTGGCAATAAAGGCCTTACCCTCGCTACCCTCACTTGTTCTGATGTGTGACAATAATAGCCTTACCCTCGCTACCCTCACTTATTCTGATGTGTGACAATAATAGCCTTATCCTCGCTACCCTCACTTATTCTGCCGTGTGGTAACAGTGGCCTTACCCTCGCTACCCTCACTTGTTCTGTTGTGGGGCAATAATAGCCTTATCTTCGCTACCCTCACTTGTTCTGCCGTGTGGCAATAATGGCCTTACCCTCGCTCCCCTCACTTGTTCTGCCGTGTGGAAATAGTGACATTACCCTCACTACCCTCATTTGTTCTGTCGTGTGGCAATAATGGCCCACCCTCGCTACCCTCACTTGTTGAGCTGTGTATATATAAAGGCCTTGCCATCGCTACCCTCACTTGTTGTACTGCGTGGCAATAATGGCCTTACCCTCGCTACCCTCACTTGCTCTGCTATGTGGCAGTAATATTCGTATCCTCGCTACTCTCATTTGTTGGGTTGCGAAGCAATATTGACCTTATTCTCACTTCCCTCGCTTTTTGGGCATCACTCTCACTACCCTCATTTGTTGGGCCTTACCCTCACTACCATCGCTTGTTGGCCCGTACCCTCACTACCCTCGCTTGTTGGACTTACTATACTCGCTTGTTGGGCCTTACCCTCATTACCCTCGCTTATTGGGCCTTACCCTCACTATCAACTCTTGTTGGGCCTTACCCTCACTACCCTCGCTTGTTGGACCTTACACTTACTACCCTGGCTTGTTGGGCCTTACCCTCACTTCCCTCGCTTGTTGGGCTGTGTGGCGATCCGTACCTACTTCAGTTGTTCGTCGTTGCATTTATCTATACTTCGAACAGTATATTCTGTAAGACGACGTGACGAAATGTCCTTCCCTTAGTGTTGTTAGACACGTATCAAACGGCATCTGGAATTGCATAGTACTTGTTTGATTCTATACCAATCTTGCGACACACAAATATTCTGTGATATAATCTTTATTTAGGTCATTGATTACAATGATTACAAGGCAACTAATATTTCTTACTTGTTACGAAATTTACCCAAGACAGGACTTGCTAAAACGCGTTGCCTTGAAGCGTTCAACACCCAGCCCCAACCCTCCCACCATCATCCCCCCCTCCCCCCTTCAGCACTCCATATAGGGACAGGGCGGCAAACTCCCTCTGATGGGCTACTCCTATCACCTCCACGGCCAGGCTATGTGCCGAGCAACCCTTCTTAGGTTATTCGTGTACACTGGTCAGCTCTCAGTGTAACTGTTAGAGGTTATTGACGGCCTCATCCCACTTAGTGTAGATTGTTCTACACTAATGACCGCGATGGTGTCGCTGAATATGGATTGTGGTAGTTCATACAGAAATGAACTACCACTTATGTTTCTGCTGGAGATTAAAATAGTAATTCCTCTCATTTTGCTGCTCTTCATTTGTCTTCTTTTTTCTTCAAACAAACGTCTTCACTGGCAAAGCCGCTCTTGATAATAACCCCTTTACTAGCAGCGCTGCTCTTAATAATAACGCCTTTACTAGCAGCGCTGCTCTTAATAATAACGCCTTTACTAGCAGCGCTGCACTTAATAATAACGCCTTTACTAGCAGCGCTGCTCTTAATAATAACGCCTTTACTAGCAACGCTGCTCTTAATAATAACGCCTTCACTAGCAACGCTGCTATTAATAATAACACCTTTACTAGCAACGCTGCTCTTAATAATAACGCCTTTACTAGCAGCGCTGCTCTTAATAATAACGCCTTTACTAGCAGCGCTGCTCTTAATAATAACGCCTTCACTAGCAACGCTGCTATTAATAATAACACCTTTACTAGAAGCGCTGCTCTTAATAATAACGCCTTTACTATCAACGCTATTCTTAAAAATAACGCCTTTACTAGCAACGTCCTCTTTAAGATAACGCCTTTACTAGCAACGCTGCTCTTAAAAATAACGCCTTTACTAGCAACGTCCTCTTTAAGATAACGCCTTTACTAGCAACGCTGCTCTTAAAAATAACGCCTTTACTAGCAACGCTGCTCTTAAAAATAACGCCTTTGCTAGCAACGTCCTCTTCAAGATAACGCCTTTACTAGCAACGCTGCTCTTAAAAATAACGCCTTTACTAGCAACGTCCTCTTTAAGATAACGCCTTTACTAGCAACGCTGCTCTTAAAAATAACGCCTTTTCTAGCAACGTCCTCTTCAAGATAAAGTCTTTACTAGCAACGCTTCTCTTAAAAATAACGCCTTTACTAGCAACGCTGCTGTTAAAAATAACGCCTTCACTAGCTTACGCTTCCCTTCAAATAAACGCCTTCATTAGCACACGCTCCCTACAGCACCTGTCAGTGTTATGGTACAAGCGGTGACAAACATTCCCTAATAAGCCTTACGTTCATATGAGACTGAAATCCTGTCCAAGTTATGAGTGCAGTGTCCACATCGTCCAGATCTCGCAACATTGTTCCATGAGCACGTGTCTCTGGAAAAAATATTTAACCCTCTAGTCTCATGGATGGTGCACGCGAAGCTGGTACTATTTCTCATCAGAAAGCTCACAATTGAAACAACCTTCAGGTAATATATTCACAACGAGTTTTTGATGCGGAAGTTCCCGACCTCCTTCAGTTGCCTTCAAGTCAGATGTCTCCCTTCAAGTCGCGATGACTGGAAAACCAATCTAAATGCTCTCGCTTATGTCTGGAGAGGCTGTTACAAGTTGTTACAAGTTTGGTTTAAAATATTTTTCCAAATGGTATTTGTCTCTTGTTTAATTTGGGAAAAATAATTCAAGAAAAAATCCCTGCTATCTCTAAGGCGAGTTTTAAAAATTAATTGTGTTATAATCATTGAACATAGACAGACCAATTGTTGCAGTACACTCGGCCAACCAATACAAGCACGGACCAATTGTTGCAGTACACTCGGTCAACCAATACAAGCACAGACCAATTGTTGCAGTAAACTCGGTCAACCAATACAAGCACAGACCAATTGTCACAATACACTCGGCCAACCAATACAAGCACAGACCAATGGTCGCAGTACACTCGGCCAACCAATACAAGAACAGACCAATTGTTGCAGTACACTCGGCCAACCAATACAAGAACAGACCAATTATTGCAGTACACTCGGCCAACCAATAAAAGCACAGACCAATTGTCACAGTACACTCGGCCAACAAATACAAGCACAGACCAATGGTCGCAGTACACTCGGCCAACCAATACAAGCACAGACCAATTGTCGCAGTACACTCGGCCAACCAAGACAAGCATAGACCAATTATCGCAGTACACTCGGCCAACCAATGCAAGCACAGACCAATGGTCGCAGTACACTCGGCCAACCAATACAAGCACTGACCTATGGTCGCAGTACACTCGGCCAACCAATACAAGCACAGACCCATGGTCTCAGTGCACTCGGCCAACCAATACAATAAACGATCTCAGTCAAGCTTCCGTGCCCATTATCCGTGCTAGACAAACACAGGCAGTCTCCTCTGCTGATTGTGAGAGAGCACACACCAGCATGAGAGAGCACACACCTGCATGAGAGAGCACACACCTGCATGAGAGAGCACACACCAGCATGAGAGAGCACACACCTGCATGAGAGAGCACACACCTGCATGAGAGAGCACACCCCTGCATGAGAGAGCACACACCTGCATGAGAGAGCACACACCTGCATGAGAAAGCACACACCTGCATGAGAGAGCACACATCTGCATGAGAGAGCACACACCTGCATGAGAGAGAGCACACACCTGCATGAGAGAGCATACACCTGCATGAGAAAGCACACACCTGCATGAGAGAGCACACACCTGCATGAGAGAGCACACACCTGCATGAGAGAGCACACACCTGCATGAGAGAGCACACACCTGCATGAGAGAGCACACCCCTGCATGAGAGACCACACACCTGCATGAGAGAGCACACACCTGCATGAGAGAGCACACACCTGCATAATCGAAGGGATACTTCAAAAACTTATTGTGTTATCATCGCTGGACAAACTTTATCGTCCTCAGCCGGACTATAAACATAAAATATAAAACTGCTTAAGTTGTATATTATCCTATCATACTTAAATTAATCTTGTATTATCCAGGTAATATCGTACATTAAATTTAATCTCGTTGTGCATCCAGGAGTGCCTTAGGCCATCGTCGAGGCCCCATTTTTCCCGCACCAAACGCCGAAGCAGATCAATCCATCCTATGTGCTATTTGGAGTAGAATCGTGGACATTTCCAGGTTATCAAGTAGATGCTGAAAGCTTAATCAGAGGTACGTAATCTTGCAGCACCTTCAAGCTAAATCAATTTACAGCTACCAGCATCCTTGCGCAGTAGAGGAACAGGGAACGATTATTGACGACCAAACGTTTCAACAAACTTGATCCTCTGAGCGTCTGTTTCAGTCATCGCTCCCTCTACTTCCTATCCTATGAGTTGGACAGTCTGTTCCAGTCATCGCTCCCTCTGCTTCCTATCCTATGAGTTGGACAGTCTGTTCCAGTCATCGCTCCCTCTGCTTCCTATCCTGAGTTGGAGAGCAGCTCTGTTCCAGTCATCGCTCCCTCTGCTTCCATTACTATAAGTTAGAGAGCAACTCAGTTCCAGTCATCGCTCTCTCTGCTTCCTATCCTATGGGATGGAGAGCAGCTCTGTTTCAATCATCGCTTTCTCTGCTTCCTATCCTATGAGGTGGAAAGCAGCTCTGTTCCAGTCATCGCTCCCTCTGCTTCCTATCTTATGAGATGGAGAGCAGCTTTGTTCCAGTCATCGCTCCCTCTGCTTCCTATCCTTTGAGTTGGAGAGCAGCTCTGTTCCAGTGTTGGCTCCCTCTGCTTCCTATCTTATGAGTTGGGGAGTAGCTCTGTTCCAGTCATCGTTCCCTCTGCTTCCTATCCTATGAGATGGAGAGCAGCTCTGTTCCAGTCATCGCTCCCTCTGCTTCCTATCCTATGAGTTGGAGAGCAGTTCTGTTCCAGTGTTGGCTCCCTCTGCTTCCTATCCTATGAGTTGGAGAGTAGCTCTGTTCCAGTCATCGCTCCCTCTGATTCTTATCCTATGAGTTGGAGAGCGGCTTTGTTCCAAACATCGCTCCCTCTGCTTCCTATCCTATGGGTTGGAGAGCAGCTATGTTCCAGTCATCGCTCCCTCTGCTATCTATGCTATGAGTTGGGGAGTAGCTCTGTTACAGTCATCGCTCCCTCTGCTTCCTATCCTATGAGTTGGAGAGCAGCAGAATAATAACTGAACGAACAACAGATCAAAAGAATAACCAAAGTTCAATTTTTATGCTCCAGCCAACTGCTTTGTGTGGGCTGCATCGTGGAGCATTGCAGTGTAATGCATCGTGGAGCATTGCAGTGTAATGCATCGTGGAGCATTGCAGTGTAATGCATCGTGGAGCTTTGCAATGTGATGCATCGCGGAGCATTGCAATGTGATGCATCGTGGAACATCGCAATGTGATGCATTGTAAAGCTTTGCAATATGATGCATCGTGGAGCTTTGCAATGTGATGCAACGCGGAGCATTGTAATGTGATGCATCGTGTAGAATTGCGATGTGATGCATCGTGGAGCATTGCAATGTGATGTATCGTGGAGCTTTGCAATGTGATGCATCGTGGAGCATCGCAATGTGGTGCATCATGGAGCATTGCAATGTAATGCATCGTGGAGCATCGCAATGTGATGCATCGTGTGGCAGTGCAATGTGATGCATCGTGGAGCATTGCAATGTAATGTATCGTGGAGCTTTGCAATGTGATGCAACGCGGAACATTGTAATGTGATGCATCGTGTAGCATTGCAATATGATACATCGTGGAGCATTGCAATGTGATGTATCGTGGAGCTTTGCAATGTGATGCATCGCGGAGCATCGCAATGTGATACATCGTGGAGCATTGCAATGTAATGCATGGTGGAGCATCGTAATGTGTTGCATCGTGTAGCATTGCAATGTGATGCATCGTGAGGCATTGCAATGTAATGCATCGTGGAGCATCGCAATGTGATGCATCGTGGAGCATCGCAATGTGATACATCGTGGAGCAATGCAAACTAAATGTACAGCCAAAACCGACCAAGCAAACCCTGAACCAATGTCCGGGCAACGCTTGCTCTCCTCTCAGAACGGTCGTCTGCACTGCCACTTTTGCGAAAAAAGCAGCTGAGCATTCGTGAGAGAATAATGGAGAGCATTCTATCCAGTGGAGGGAACCCCTCCAGTGTTATTAGGAGAGCTGCCAAGAACAGACTTTGCCTGAAGTCTTGTCATATTTCATTGGAATTTCGGGCGAGAGAAGCCTTGGTGTAATGAGTGATTCATATGAGGAAAAAATGTGCATTAAAATAAATAAAATTATGGTATCGCTGGCAGATAGGTTACATGAAATAACCATATAACGCACTTCTTCCAAGTAAACGCCTAAACTAACTGCAATGACACTTCATATGAATAACTTGACTTATCAGTCAGCATTAGCATTGCAAGAAAATATAGTAGGAACACAACAGACATAATAAGGAAAACAGGTTCTTTGCATAACCAGAACAAAGTCAACTGGTATTCGGCCCTACGCGCACTTCTTCAGCTCACTCACTCCCAACTATTCGTATCCAACAGATCCTCTTCCCTCCCCTAAGAAGCGTATTTTCTAACCAGGCCCGCAAACTAGCTATTTCTTCCGCTCCGACGCCGCACCAATTACCTCGCCATGGTTGAAGTCCGGCTTTCGTTTTGTTTCTTTAAATTTAAGGTCTGAGAGTACTGCATCGGTTCGTTGTTAGGCTACGAAGCGAGTAATGATTGTTGTAAGGCTGGGTCCTGATTCGGAGGAGAACTGTCTCTGGTTGCCTCATCGGTTCGGCTTCATGTCGAGGCGGAGGAGAACTGTCTCTGGTTGCCTCATCGGTTCGGCTTCATGGCGAGGCGGTCTGCAGAGGCTCAGTTGCTGTTGACTCTTAAAGAGGTTGTCCTGAGAGTTGACGTGGCTTGCCACTGCTTGTTATTAGTGAACTGATGATATTACGGGGCAGTGGATAGGTGCTTCTTTGACCATGGGACATTGAGTTTTGTCTGTGATGGAGTTTTCAACAGTTCGCTTGATGCTGGTAGAGGGATCGGTTTTGTGCCAGATGAGGTTCTAGATCTATAGCAAAGGCATTACGTAATATACTTCATGCGGCTTGCAAGTCCTCTCCATTGCGCAAGCTCTACGGGCTCTACAGCGAGATTTGAACTTGAGGTCCGGCTACATTCTCCGCCGGGCTGAGTGTGTAGTTCTGATTAGCCAGGCAGAGTGTGTAATAATGATTAGCCAGATGAAGTGTGTAGTTATGATTAGCCAGGCAGAGTGTGTAGTTATGTTTGGCCAGACGAAGTGTGTAGTTATGATTAGCCAGGCAGAGTGTGTAGTTATGATTAGCCAGACGAAGTGTGTAGTTCTGGTTAGCCAGGAAGAGTGTGTAGTTATGATTAGCCAGACGAAGTGTGTAGTTATGATTAGCCAGGCGAAGTGTGTAGTTATGATCAGCCAGACGAAGTGTGTAGTTAAGATTAGCCAGGCGAAGTGTGTAGTTATGATGTTAGGTGAAGTCAATGATGTGTTTCATCTCTGTGTGTGGACGAGGCCGTATTGGGATAATGGTCAATTCGAATTTGTTGTTTCTTGCAGAAATCAACGTATGAAAAGGAAGGTACAGTTGAGCTATCATGAACCTTTTTGGACAACAGTTGGCCAGTCGTCGAGCCTGGCTTATAGTTTATTGCCTAGTACAGTGAACAGAAGCCAGGAGTTTACGTGAACGCCATTCAGTAGTCATTTTAAAATGATTCTTTATTTCAACTTACCTGACCTCAACTGGGCCAAACAGTAAGCCCTTTGGACAGATGTGGAAAACCAACCAAAAGGCCTACCTTTCTAGATCTTATATTATCCCCATAAGATGCAATAACAGATCTGGTAACGATCAGAATAAAATGGGTGATCAATATAGTATAGAATTCCACATCACTGCATATCGAACAGTATGGGAAACAGGAAGATAGGAAAAGAATTTCAGAAAAGTAAATTTAGAAGGCCAACGAGATGAACTCAGCGTCGCAGACTGCTGGCTTCATTTTGAAGGAAGGAAAGTAGAAGGATGCTTTGTGTGCGGAGCCAAGGTAGTACAAGTAAGCAAGCGACACATTCCGAGGAAAGTAATACCAATCAATGATACTTGATGGCTGAACAACGAAGTGAACGAGGTCATTGCTCACAGGGAAGGACTGTATCAAGTCTACCCAACAAGAGGCCAAATTAGCGCTTAAGCAGGCTGGTCAAAAAACAGTGGTCAGCAGCGCAAAGATGAATGAAGGAATTAGTGTTGCTAGAATAGCCAATCATAAACTGAAGAGACGGGTTGATCGGGGCCGGGTCGGCCCTCAATAAAACAGTGCAGAGAATCTAAAGTCGTCCGACACTGACTCGGCGAATATACTCACCCAATATTTTGTTAGCGTACTAACAAATGAAGATACGAGAAGTATCCCAGAAATAGAATTGTATGAAGAACAGCAAGCGTTGGAAACTATAAATTTGAGTGTCTTGAATTTTGGGAAGCAACTCAACAAACTAATATTTACAATTCGACAGGACCAGACGATCTGCACCAAAGAATATATAAAAAATTTCGAAATAATTTTCGGTCCCCGGGCAGAAATATTTGGCAGTTCTATGAGAACGGGAAGCGTTCCAGTTGATTGGAAGAGTGCAAACATCAGAGCCTATTTCAGTAAGGGAAGCGGGCAAGAGCCAGGTAATTAAAGACCAATCCGTCTCGCTTCAGTGTTCGACAGGGCCTTGGAACTACTGATGAAATCGAGAATAACATGCTCTTAGATGGAAATATTCTAATCATGGATACTCAACACAAATTCAGAACTAACTAATTAGGCTGTTTCGACACATAAATAAAAATCAATGAAAAAATATCTCCCGACTTCGTCTGTCTCTACGTCCAAGAGCGTTAGATATAAAATTCCCCTAGAATGCCTAATGAAAAAATGGAAGATCCAAGGATGGAAGGAAGTGTTGGCTCACGATCCCCACACAGCGGGGCTGTGCAGACCAGTCCGTAGGCTCGTTGGGTAGGGTTAGGCCCATTCTCTTCATAACCTGCATTAATAACCTCAACAATTGCATCATCAGCAACATCTTCAAAGTCAACGACGACACCAAATTCTGCGATGCAGCGAACTGCCAGCAGGGTCGCTTGTCTTTGCGATACAGCGAACTGCCAGCAGGGTTGCTTGTCTTTGCGATGCAGCGAACTGCCAGCAGGGTCGCTTGTCTGTGCGATGCAGCGAACTGCCAGCAGGGTCGCTTGTCTTTGCGATGCAGCGAACGGCCAGCAGGGTCGCTTGTATTTGCGATGCAGCGAACTGCCAGCAGGGTCGCTTGTCTTTGCGAT
>SDVV010032139.1:0-11463 GCA_016164225.1 Gammarus roeselii
TATCATCTTTCATGGGAACACTGAAGTGAATACCCTTGAATACGGAGCCACAGTATCATCTTTCATGGGAACACTGAAGTGAATACCCTTGAATACGGCGCCACAGTATCATCTTTCATGGGAACACTGAAGTGAATACCCTTGAATACGGTGCCACAGTATCATCTGTCATGGGAACACTGAAGTGAATACCCTTGAATACGGTGCCACAGTATCATCTGTCATGGGAACACTGAAGTGAATACCCTTCAATACATTCTCAATATGTCTGGTATTTATCCGGTGGACACATTCTACGACAATTAATAATCACCCATTTCTAGAAAGCATAACCAAAATGTTACCTTAAGGAGATCCGAGTCATAGTAAGAATAGGGTCTTTGGTGTTACTGAGTCCAATTAATGTTAGACAGGCAGAATGAGCACCTGAGTGGCAGGCAAAGCAGAATAAGAGGAAACGTGCAGACAAAGGCCCCTCGGTAAATAAAAATATTGGAGCTGAAAGTAAAAACGTTTGGCGTCAGAGCAACAAAAAGCATGTAAGGAAAAGCAAGCTTTAGTTTGATCAACACGAATACACAAAATCAACTACAACATCGCATAAAGGAGGAAGTTACAGATGGGCTGAAGGGTGGAATGGAGGGTGCAACACCATAAACAACATTAAAAATAAAGCCATCATAACATGCTTACATAACGATAGTCTATTTTAATACACCATCAATAGTGTTACTCGTTCTGTTGATCTTGGAGATGAGTCATAGATACGATCAGCAAACGATGGGAAGCTTGCCGGCAAACCTTCCTGAGTAGCGTTAGTGCTTGAAGTTGATTGCTGGAGACGCGTACGTGGAATGCTAATGATATTTATTGATTCCTGAAGACGCTTGGTAGTGCACTTTTACTGTACTCTAATGCAAGTGCATAGTTGCCTGCACCAAGGTACGTTCGTTCAAGGAAAAAGCCATTGATCCAACGTAACAGGTTGGTTAGAGCACAGACATTGTTGTGAGTGTTCTGCATAAGCATAATTACAGCTGGTATGACACTTTTGTATGATCACATTCCAAACTTGGAAACGCATTTCCATGGTTTCTCAGAAAACAGTTTACGCCCCCAGGAGAGAGGAATAACTAATGAGAATACTGGTCTAGCAGTCGTAAAGAAGTTTGAGCAGAAGTTTACAGTGTTGTCCTGATCTAACAGAAGCTGTAAGACTTTGTATTCTAGTAGCTACTTCACAATTAAAGATTGCTTCTGTCACAAATAGTTTATGGCTACTTCACAATTAGGTATAGCTTCTGTCACAAGTAGTAGATTTGTTTTGGATCATTTGACGCAGATCAAAACATGCCCGAGTAATTAGCCAGTATGCTTAACCAGGTCTAAGATAATGGGCTAAAGTAATATCAAAACATTCCATTAAAAGATATCTCCCTATAATTACATTTGATTTTGGACATCACGAACAGGTTTGCACAAAGCAAAAGCATATTTTCAACAGGAATGAAGATATATTGTAGCACCTGTTTGGCTGATTAGACACCGTTCACTATCATAGGAATAATGTACTGTATCATTGCTGAAACAATATACAGGAGGGACATTTCTGTCCAGCGCACTGGAGTCAGCATGCGGTCAGTGAATTAGGAACGAAACACCAACTGCAATGAATTATTCAACAACTTTTATTAGACTTCAAAAAGTGTCTGGCATGTCGCCTTAGCCACAAGTTTTCAAATATCTCGAAAAATGTGTAGAATGGCACCTTAACTACAAGTTTTCTGAGATCTCAAGAAGTGTGTAGCATGGCGCCTATGCTCCCAAGTTTTCAGAGAACTCTAGACGTGTGTAGCATGGAACGTTAGCTCGTTTCCAGAGATCTCAAAAAGTGTGTAGCATGGTGCCTTAGCTACAAGTTTTCAGATATCTCAAGAAGTGTGTAGCATAGCACTTCTGGGTATTAACCAAACAATTCCAATATGATCGCAAACTAATAACTTGATCCATTTTTATTCGCCAAGTTTTGCTTTGAGTTTTAAATCGTCGTAAGTCCAAGCCAATGCACTCATTTCAGCAGGAAATGCTCTAAGCAATCACTGGAATGTTGTTTGTTCATTCTAACACCCGCACAACACCAAACATTCAAATGACATTAACAACAGCAGGACTGACCCTGATTGTGCTCACTACGCCAGACTGTTTCCATAAGCCAAGTAGAGATGATTACTTTACAAATAACTTGATGTCAGTCACACACACAAAATTAGTCCGCAACAATGGAGATAGCCACAACAATCTCTGAAGACTGAGAGTATGGAGAGGCAAAGTGGAGACTAATATAGTCATCATAGATTAATCATGATCATGATAGACTAGTTATTCACCAGAGACTTGTACATTAATGCCCAGGGATAGGAGCTTGCCTATCTGCAGAGTTAGGAGGGTAACACTAGGCTACTCCCATGATTGACTATGGCCGAAATGGCCTTTCTCTGAAAAGTTTAAGATACGTGTTTTTTTTAAATGAGTATCAAGCTCTAAACAACAGTGGAAAAATTGCTAAAATGCTACAGAGTACAGCAGGTCCCTACTTATCATAATGCTGCGCTATATGCAAGTATTAGGACTATCATCGACCTGAGCAGGACCTTCTAAGAGCAAGGTTAGTAATGTAGGAACAGATGCGATGGGAGGCACCTCTACCAACATAAGAAACGGAAATGTGCAGTGAATGGGAGCAAGGAATTGAAAGGAAGCCAACTATCATTGAACAAATATATCAGCCAAACAATTGATTACATCAGTGAGCGTGATTTTTTTAATGCAATCAAGTCTATGAGCTTCTAGCAGCTCATGTCTGATCAGGAATTAGTGAGGCAACAAGAGTTGCTGAATTTGATGCTGTCACACCATTGCAAGAACACATTTTATTCACGTAATAACAAGAACAAATTCAACATTGCAGGAGAAGAAACGAGCTTCTACAGTTTTAATATTGCATTCTTCAGATGATGGGATTCTCTCGGCGACCGTGACCAACCAGAAAAAAATTGCAGTAACTGCAATGCCATTAAAGGCTCTAATGTGTAAGTTGTGATTGAGAGAATAGTTAAGATGAAGTGCCAGTGACATACTGATCTCAAAACATTTAAGCTTACTATAAGTCCTGAAGTTGTACACAAATTTACCCTCAAAAACACTACGGAAAAGGCTGTAGCTGTTACGAATTTACACGGCCTTGTGAAGTGTTCAATGACAAATGAGCATCCCTAATGCCCATTCTTTTCCCTCAACACTGCCTTATGAAGTGTTCAATGACAAATGAGCTGCCCTAATACTCATTATTTACCCTCAACACTGCCTTATGAAGTGTTCAATGACAAATGACCATCCCTCATACACTTTCTTCTCTCTCAACACTGCCTTATGAAGTATTCAATGACAAATGAGCATCCCTAATACACTTTTTTCTCCCTCAACACTGCCTTATGAAGTATTCAATGACAAATGAGCATCCCTAATACACTTTCTTCTCCCTCAACACTGCCTTATGAAGTATTCAATGACAAATGAGCATTCCTAATACACATTCTTTTCCCTCACCCACAACATGAGTGACGCTGATTACCTCGGGTGGGCCTAGACCTCCATCACATCGATTCTTAATTCAAACGTTTCTAACAGTGACAGCATAGCAGACACACACCAGAGAAGTTAATGAAGTGAAACGTGATAATTTGACAGTAAGTCAGAATTGTTGAAGCTATTGCGAAACTGTTTGACGTAAGGCGGGGAGGATTATGGACACCAGATTCAACAACAAACCTTGCCTTTATATCAATGCAAGCCTGGAACATTCATTGAACACACTAATATGACAGATGGCCTGTGACCACACTACAGAATAAGCCATTAGGGCAGCACCGCTGGCTACAAAAGGTGCTCATATTTTTTAATACAGTAGATGGTACACCACCAGCAGTGCTCATGCTTCTTTCTCGATTAGAATTATTATAATTCGCTAAAGGTAGTTTATATTTTCAACATTTATCACATAAGCCATTGAATGCTATTACCTACGTACTTAAGCTCTAAGTTTGGGTTAGAATCAGGATTTCTATGAACAATAATCTTATACAATCTGATACAATCGAAGCGTAACATACACAAGACTTCTATTGTTAATCAGTGTGATGACTTCTCTCCATGTTTCGTAGATAGGCATCAGTAACATCAATGATTTTATTTAAATTTCCTAGAAAGCTGCGCGACTGTGTGTCTATTTCCGCATACATGAATAACTAAAACAAAGCAGCACAGATTTGACCTAACGTGTAGGAGGAGGATTCTGCTCTACCCATCCTTTTAGTGCCACAGCTTCACTTGCAGTGGGCAATTGAATGCCAAGAAGAGGAGCAAGTGTCACGTCGGCTACCAATGAGTCCGTTCTAAAGTACTGGTCACAGAACGAGGCGAGGAAAGCCCTGCTTGAAGGTTGCTCTCGTCTTGACTGGCTCTGTCGGCCAGCATCGAGCCCCTGAATTAGTTACTGGCCACGGAGCGGGGCGAGGAAAGCCTTGGAAAGGTGTTGGCGACAGTGCAATGAGTCGCATGTGGAGATGAAGCACCGGTGGAGAACAGAGAGCCGGTGTCAGCTGAGTGAAAGGACGGTGGTGGTAAGGTGCTGCCAAGGGACGGGGTGGCAGAGTGGAGCTGTAAATGGCGGGAAGTGGCGGGGTTATCATTGGTTGTAGTGGGAACATGGTGTGACAAGTTGTGGTTGCGTGTTGGAGGAACAACAGCAGCAGCAGCAGCAGCAGTGGTGGTGGTGGTGGTGATGCGGCGGATGCTGGTCACTTCGATAACATTAAATCAGGACACAGGCTGGCGGTGGTCGTGAAGACGAAGACCAGGCAGCTGTGAGTAAGAACAGGTGCTTCGTCACGCAGCAACAGGGAGGGTGCAACACACGAGGGTGCGACAACAGGACACTGCGACCAACTCCCAAAGGCAACCTCATCACTCATACAAAAGAAATAATAATTCCATCCACACTTGATCCAGATGACAAAAAGTGAGCAGGGCCTTTACCAAAATTGTCACAGATACCAATTCTCAATATTTTCATGATACTGATTGTCAAGATACTGATACCGATACTTTATCAATCACTGATTATATATTTTACACACATCACCTTCAGGTAACCAACTAACTAGACATGGTCATACAAAACTTTATGTTGAAGTCAGCATGGGAGATTGTCAGTGCTGAAAATTCATCGCTTCATAATATTCATTTTTCCTAACTACAATAAGAGTTAATGTACGTACACAGACGCAAGGCCGAATCCCATAGAATAGGGGGTGGCCGACAGCAAGGCGCACCTCCCACGCTTTCGTGCACTCACGCAAACAAATATAGCTCTTTGACGCTCAAAGGTCAGGCCAGTACCTTGCAACCAACACTTCGAGTCGGGAGTAAGGTTCGAACGTTGACCGGTTTACTTCTGCTGCCACATAGTTACCGGGTCCAACCCGCTTCTCAACGAGACGCCACGAGCGGGAAAGCAAATGGGGGTTGTGTCAAAATTCATTCATTCATAAGCCTTCTCCACTCACGCCTATCCACTGCACGTTTTCTCGCTCTCTTCACACAAATGCCAGACTTTTGTAACGTCTGCTTTGCATCATTCATCCACCCTAATATCAGCCTACCTCTCGACCTACATCCACTCAACTCTGCCTTCATCCATCTTCACCATGCGCCCAAACCTTCTCAGAACACGCGAATCTACTGTCCTTCAACTTCCTCTCCATACCCGTTCCAATTCGAACGTCATTATTGACCCTATCCTTCAATCACTCCTGCCATGCCTCTCAAACGTTTCTTCTCAAAAACATTCAACTAATTTCTCTTCCACTCTTTCTCCCACGTGTCCGCCAGTAAAGCACACTTGGATCAACAACCCTCGCATACATTTTACACCATATCTTCATTCGCGATTTCACTACCGTTTCCAATAGTTCAGTCTTCTTAATATAAAACCCATGTACATAGAATACTAAAATTCCTTCAAAATCTCTCGAACTAGGAGGACACTGATTCTGCTCGCGTCAACCTTCCAAGTAGGTCTCCTTACTTTACTATTACACGCGTCAACTCGCAGCTTTCTCTTCTCTCGCACTTCCAAGCTATGCTGTGACACGAGAATACACAACATCTCCACCTAATCTTCCACCAAAGCCGTATCATATGCCAACAGTAACTGGTTCAACTGCAAACTTTACCCATTTCCTCTCAACAGCTTAAACCACGTTCCATTACACTAGCGTTCACTTGCTTGACCACTGCACCCATGCAGAGATTGAACAGCGAGGGCGACATGACGCAATAACCTTCTTCAAGTCGCAACTTCACTATGAGCAGAGTAATCGCCACACTCCCCAATCTGACGCATGCTTTGCTACCAATCTAAAAATCTGAACTGCGGTCAATAAATTTCCGCCGTTCACAGCGTAACAGTGCCAGGCACTGCATCACTCACACGGCACCACGCCTAACAAAAACACAGCTTCAGTAGCCTCACCCGCCAAGCGACAATCGGTAATCCACTCATTTTGATACTCTCAGTCGTAACGTCGTCCAAACCAAGGGGGCTTGTTCTTCTCTCATCACCTCTACCGCCTCATACTACATACTACAATAACAAACACTTGGAAATAAACGACAAATCCTACCCATCCTGAAACCCATCAATGCCCCCACAGATCCAGCCTCATACAGACTCATTTCTGTTCTCCCAAACCTCTCGAAAATCTTGGAGACTGGTACTAACCAAAATTAATGCTCTCATCCCACTTTCCCCCACACAACACGGTTTCAGGACCGAACACTCGACAACAACTCTCCTCACCAACCTCACCCAGGCACTCCATGAAAGCCTGAACGAAAAGAAGACAGCCAAATGCACCCTGGTATGCTCTATTGACATCAGGAAGGCCTTCGACACAGTTTCAAGACACGTCCACATAAACATAATACTCAATACACAGACAAGCACACACGGTATAATAACACGCCATCCCGTAGCCGCCACTTCCCCAATAGTGTCCCACAGGGCTCCGTCCATTCCTCCTCCCTTTTCAACGCCTTCATGCACGACCTACCAATTCCAACAGAACCCAACACCTAAACCTATATCAGCTCATACGCGGACGACCTCACAATAATCACACAACATAAGTAAGTATAAGTATCCAAGTAACACCACAAACACGAGATCGCCGCTGAACACCTCGAGCAGTACCTGAACTCTCTTGATGTCTGGCTGATGGATAACAGGATGAGGGCGTCTGCTAGCAAGTCTTCCCTAAATTATTAGTACCAGACAACAGTGAACACCGTGTTCACCCCCATGTCACGCTTAACAACACTCCCATACCTCACAGTCCTACTACCACAATCATTGGAGTAACAACACGGGGATGACATTCAAACTTCACGCTAACAACATTGGCGCTAAAGCTATACTAAGACTAAACGTGTCCCGGGCACTTACCACAACCACCTACGGTCACTCCAAGGAATCGATTACAACAATATTCCAACAATTTACTAGGCCCATAATCTCCTACGCGAACACCGCCTGGTCCTCTGACCTGCGTTCACACATATTGATTTTACAAAGGGTACAGAACACGGACTTGCGCATAGCAACGGGCTGAACACAGTCCACACCAATTTGCCGCCTGCATGAGAAAACCAAGGTCCTCCCTCTCAAACATCATCTTGATATGAAAGTGACTCAATTTTTTAACAAGATTGTAGACCAGCCACAACCCTGTCACCACCTACTGAACCCCCCCGTCAAACCAACTGACACCTACACAACACGTTTCGGCCATCACAACACGACCATTCCTCGTCCTAGTCAACCATCTATGCACAAACACACGTTTCACAGCCCTTGCATTGGGTGAATACAGAGTCAACACGGTCCTGCGGGGTCACCCGCCTGAGGCGGACGTGAAGGAGTTGGGGTTCCACAGAGGTGACCGGGTCCACCTGTCGCGGCTGAGGTTCGGGCTCCACACATCTCCCGTCATGCCAGCATAGACAGGAGAATGTCCCTTCTGACCTTTGTTTGCGATGCAGGAGTTCGCCCGATACGGTCGAGCACGACATAACGTTGTGCCCAGCCGTAGCACCCGGTCGACTCGACCACAATATCACGTCGGTGCGGGATCTGTGGGAATGCCCGAGAGACGGCATCAACTTCCTCAGGGATGTAGGCATAATATAATTGCCTGCATCTGCTGAAACATCCATAACATGCACATGTCGGTGGGCTCCCGGGCTTCGGGCTGTGCGCTGGCTGTGGCTCACCCATCGCAGGGGGAGTTGGGGTTGAGCAGCAACCACAACCGCCTCATGCACTTCTTCGTTAATCATGCCCGTAACAAGTTTCGCTTCCAAAATCGGCATCTGCGCACCACCACAAACGGCAACTGTATCTGCCTCTCTGACATCCTCAACATTCAACAACTGGCGGCCGTTTACCTCTTTCACAACTTCCTATCCCCTGGTCCTACATTTCCTAACCCTTTTCACCTTTCTTCAGAACAATTTGACCTCAAAATTCGGGCACAACTGCCTACTCTACTTAGCATCAGTGTTCATTTTACCTCTCCTCACCGTCCGCTCTCCCTCTGTTCCTTCTTTATATGGTTATCATAGGCCACCACCGACCTCAGCTAAATTTGATAAGAGCCTCATTTCTACCGGAGCCTCAACGTGAAGCATAATAGGCTCTTCCGTAGGTCGCGACCGTCATTGATTCAGGTAAGTTCGCACGGCCTCGCGTGAGAAAAGTTAAGTCTTGTCAAGGTGAAATCAAGTACATATTTCAATTGTGACATATTCGCGTACTAGCGCGTACAAGAAAGTAAAGGGTTAACGCGTATCTACGTAAATGAATTGTTATCTATATGCGTAATGGGGTGGAGAGACCACCTCACTTGCACAGGTGTTTGGGGTTTAGACAGCTTCGTTAAGTACGGTGTATTTTCCGAAAGCGATAAGCTTCTTCCGGACGGTTGGGTCAGTGAGTAGGCTTTGTAGGTTGCACAAGGATTTGAAAAAAGGTCATCGGGCTGCTGCGAGGGCGTCGCAATCGATCAGTAAGTGTTTCACGCTGATAGCCACTTGGTGGCAACAGTAGCAAGGTGGTGCGTTTGGTCCTACGTCAACATCCATCAGGTGGTTGCGAATTATCCACGTGCGTTTCGTGCACAAGCGGTTGATGAACACTTGGTCTTTTCTGTTTGTGAACTTTGTTTCCCATTCTCCGACTGATGGTTTGACTGGAAGCAATTTTTGTCCACTCTGTTGCCACATTTCATCCCAACGGGGCGTTGTATGGGAGTTGATGATAGGGAACCAGTCTCGGTAATGTGTTGCAAAAATATGTTCTTGGTGAGTTGCTGCTAGTTTAGCAAGTGAGTCCGCAAGTTTGTTTCCTCTTATTCCCGCTTGCTCGGGGATCCAGCAGAATTCGACTGCCTGACCCGTCTCGGATATCGCTAAGAGATCGTGCTGCATTTCATGTAGAACGGGATGTTCGTAGTGCAGTGTTTACAGCTGGGGAGGACACTCAGACTGTCTGAGAATACGACGGGTCCCACACCGTCCGCGGTTTTGGAGCAGTCAGTGTATATATGGCAGTGCTCTAAATATTCTTCCTCTATGTAGTCTTAGGAATTCCTGTCGGTACGCGTTGGTTGAAGTAGTTGCTTTAGGGTACACTTGCAGGTCAAGGTTGACCGGTGGTTGGTTGATCATCTATGTTGGTGTGTTAATTTGTGGAGAGTATAGTGTCACTTTGAAGTTTGTCTACTTTAATGGTGAAGCTATCGTCATCGCTGGCGGTGATGTTGAGAATTGGATGGCCAGTCATGAAGCCCAGTTCTTCTCGTAGTTTATAAGGACATATGACATTTTCAAGTATTCGGGGAATTTATTCCAGTTTTAGAATAGGTTGTGGTCATCAAATCGAGTGTATTCTCTTCTTTACGTTTCTTGGTGTTCGGGCATTATAAGTTTCGGCTGGGAGGAGAGCGATGTTATCAGAGAGGCTAGAGGCGGGAGCACCCGAACAGGTTTCGGATTCCCTGGCTACTATTCTCTTCATCAGCTCATCCAATCGGGTATTCATAGTTGCAAAAAATCTCGAGTTTAGTGAGGCGTTCACCGATTTTATTGGAGGGCGCTGAGCATTCCTCAGTCTCCAGCTCGGGAAGGCCCATCATCTTGCTTATCTTGCCTAGGGCATTCTGCATTCCGATTATATTCGCGTCCAGTTTCGAGAAGCGTTCATCTGTGTCATCTACTACGACCAGAGTCAGGCGTCCTGTCGATGAGGACCTTCTGAGGGGTTCGTTGTTTTTTCTCGCAGACAGGTTCGAGTGCGACGCTTCAGAGGGGCCGTCAGCCCCTCTCCGATAGGGATTGGTCTTGCCCATTGTTTGATACCCGGCTTCTACCCGGGGTTCTGGGTGACTGAAGGTAGGGCGTTCTCTACATACAAACTTAGATGTATAAAAGTATATTTATATACTGTATTAAAATTGACTACAATATAATCTAACAACTAGACTTGAAAATATATATTTTCGGTGTATGTTTCTTTTTTAACTTTTTTGGTACAGATTTTTTTGAAGCTTTTTCTGATTTCAATTGGTTTCAATTCAAAATGGAAAACCTCGGTGTCAGTGGGAGGCTAACCTTTGTGCACCAAGGGGGGAGGATGTAACAACAAACTGAAAGGGGGGGTATGGAGGTATCTTTCAAATCAAAACATTTTTACACAAGGGACAAATGAAATTTGGTGATTGACGAGTACGCCGCGGACAGGCGGGTGAGCCTGGCATACCCCCAGGGGGTATCCCTCAGAGGTACGGTACCGATTTGGCTCTAAAGATATGGTGTTCGATCTCTCCAAGTTGAAAAACTGTCGCCTATACGAGCCGATATTCGGTCTCGGAGCGATGTTAGACTTAGAGAGGTGACCGGCTCTTATTTTGATACAGAAAAAAACAGCTTCTATACCCTGGAAACTTGGAGCTTAGACGCGAAGAACAGAGTGCGATGTCAATTTCTCGGTTTATTGTCTGTCATTGGTTGCGATACTGCCTCTGCGCAAAGCTCCTTTTCTGAAACCACTCCTCAAAAGCTTTTCTCTACTGCGCCACCGCCAGTTTAACCCCATCGTTCCAGCACTGGCAAGCCTTCTTTCTGAACACATTTTTTGCACATCTCAACAACGCATCTCTCACCGTCTTCATCTTAACCAAGGCCGTGTCCTCTCACACTGTCATATTACTCCTTCAACGTCTACTGAAACTCCTCAGCTTTGGTTGCCACACTTAGTTCACTAACTTTCATTAAAATTTCTTGCAC
>SDVV010032140.1:0-11463 GCA_016164225.1 Gammarus roeselii
TCACCATTCCCAGCTGATGTATCATTCCCAGCCGATGCATCAATCCTAGCCGAAGCATCATTCCCAGCTGATCACCATTCCCAGCTGATGTATCATTCCCAGCCGATGCATCAATCCTAGCCGAAAAATCCTTCCCAGCTGATCACCATTCTCAGCTGATGTATCATTCCTAGCCGGTGCGTCAATCCTAGCCGAAGCATCCTTCCCAGCTGATCACCATTCCCAGCTGATGTATCATTCCCAGCCGATGCATCAATCCTAGCTGAAGCATCCTTCCCAGCTGATCACCATTCCCAGCTGATGTATCATTCCCAGCCGATGCATCAATCCTAGCCGAAGCATCATTCACAGCTGATCACCATTCCCAGCTGATGTATCATTCCCAGCCGATGCATCAATCCTAGCCGAAGCATCATTCCCAGCTGATCACCATTCCCAGCTGATGTATCATTCTCAGCCGATGCATCAATCCTAGCCGCAGCATCGTTCCCAGCTGACCGATCATTCCCTGCCGTTCCACCAGACATAAGAGCAATGTAATTAATGATGCTGAAATAAATGTTTTTGCGGATGAGTAAAGGAACAAACGTTGACGCAATACTAATTTTCAGTACCAATTTTATTAGATTCCGAACGTATGAAACGCGATCTCCAGAAAAAACATACGATGTCCTTTCGGGGATTCTAGTCGCGATGCCTGCGAAGTAGAGAGAAATAATTTTATTTGTAGAGCAACGCTGGGGCTTACAAGTGTTTACAAGAGTGGGAAGACAACAATAGGGCTATTGGCCCTAACTAGGTTGCCTTTTGATAGCATGAGGATTAGTTCTGGAGTAGAACGTCTAGGAGGCCTATTGGCCAAACTTGGTTGACTTTTGATAGCAATAGGATTAGTTTTGTAGTAGAACGTCTAAGAGAACTTCATGTGCCATTCCTGTTTTATTTTATAACAACAGGATACGAAACGGCTTATCTATTTATCGGCGATTTATGTAGAACTTATCGAGCCGCGACTTAAACATTTCGCTTGTATTGCTGTTAACAAACTCCGCTGGAAGTTTTTGTTCCATTCTTCGACAACTTTATGCGTGGAGAAATTGCGCACGATGTCGAGGGAGAAACGTGCCCTAGTCACTTCGTTTGTATCTAGAGTGAAAAGACTTGCTCGGTCCACGTTTTCCTTACCCTTCATAATCTTCCACACTTCTATCATGTCGCCTCTGACTCGACGTTTCTCTAGCGAATAAAGATTGAGTTCACAAAACCTGTCTTCGCACGATTTATTCCGCAGCGAGGGGATGAGTTCGGTAGCTCTACGTTGAACCTTTTTAAGTTTAATAACGTATTTTCTGACAAATGGAGACCAGAATCGAACGGCATACTCGAGATGCGGTCTAACAAAAACATTAAATAACTTGAATATTTTGTGTTGGTTTTGGTACGAGATAATGAGGGGATATCCTACATAGCATTTTGTTGCCTTTCTTGGCAGCATCGGTACATTGCTTGCTGATTTGGAAGTCGTTACTAATGATGACACCTAAATCTCTCTCTTCGGTGACTGGACTGAGTTTCTTTGAGGACATTGAAAATTCGTGTTTGGGGTTATGAGGACCTAATTTCATAACTTTGCATGTGTCTACATTAAATTTCATTGGCCACTTTTCTGACCAATCAACAATTTTGTTCAAGTCTAGTTGGATCTGCTGACACTCTAGTTCAGTTTACACTTTTCCTAGATCTCACTATCATCTACAAACTTGCTAATGTTTGAGAGTACGTTGCTATCGAGATCGTTAATTAATATTATAAAGAGGACTGGCCCTAACACGGATCCTTGAAGCACGCCGCTGATAACATTACTTCAGGCGGAGGAAGCTCCATTATTTTCAATTCGTTGCCGTCTGTCCGTAAGCCAGCATTTTATCCAGATGTTAAGCTCGCATCGAATACCGATGCTGAGCAATTTTATAATTAGGCACTTGTGGGGACTTTATCAAAGGTCTTTTGAAAGTCAAGGTATTGGATTGGAGATTTGTGTCGTGAATTTCGATTATATATCTGGAAAAGAGTAGCAGATTCGTAAGACAGGAACGGTTGTGTCTAAAGCTATGCTGGGTGACGCCATTCAATGCTGGGTGACGCCATTCAATCAGTGTAATTTTATCCGTAATCAAACTTTCCATCAACTTGCCAATGAATGATGTGAGACTAATTGAGCGGTAGTTGCCGGGACACTTCTTGTCCCCTATTTAAAAATTAGGGTAACATTGGCCTCTTTCCATTTAGAAGGGCAGGTGCCATTTATGAGAGATTGGGTGAGAATGTTTGATAAATGTTCGTGGATTTCGATTCTTGTTTCTTTTGAATTCTGGGATAAATTTGGTCTGAACCTGGAGATTTGGTGACTTTCAATTCATCGATATATTTAATAACTTCGACGGGGAAATATTCACTCTGGTGAGGGTTTCAATTTGTTTTGCCGCTATGATATCCTCAGGATCAGGAATATCCTGGTTCTCTAACGTAAATACAGAACAAAAGTATTCATTAAGTAAAACACTCATTTTGGTGTCGTCCGTTCCTAACTCACCAACATCTTTCTCGAGAGGACCTATTACAGATTTTGTGTTTCTTTGCTCAAAATATTATTAGAAAATTGTTTCGGATTAGTTTTGGCATTAGCTGCAATTTCTTTTTCATAATATTTCTTCTTACGTTTCAGATCATTCTTTATATCTCGTCTGCTTATTTTGTATTCATTTTTTGCTACGTCGTCATGTGGATGTTTCTACTTTATCGAATGTTTTGCTTTCTCTCGTGAATGAAGGCGCTGCCATTCTCTTTTCCAGCACATGGGCTGATAGACTAATGTTCGCCTGTTTTCGCGCCCATGTTCGATATTTTTAAGTGCAGTCAAGAAATTGTCAAGTGGTTGATTGACATCTTGTCTTGACTCTCTTAAGTCATCAGAATTAGATAATCTGAAGTTAGGGACTTATTCGCAGTTTGTCGATGTCTTCAACTCGAGCTTTATCAAAAAACGGATACAGTTGTGGTCACTAGTTCCGAGTGGTTCGCCTTCTTCGACGTTCGTGACATAAGAGTCGCTTGCACTAAATAGGAGATCAAGAATGTTGCTGCCTCTTGTAGGTGTCTTCACCATTTGGGTCATGAACTTATCGTCTGCAAAATCAATAAGACGTTGGCCGGTGGCAGTGTATTCGTCTGATTCCCAATCAATGTCGGTGATATTGTAGTCGTCAAGCACAATACTGTGTTGTTTTGTGACAACATCGACGAGGGTGTTGTAAAGATCGATATCATCTGCAACCTTGCTTTTAGGAGAGTGATTGACATTTTATATGTTCACTAATGACTTGGATTGATATTATGTCGTGCCTGTTGTTTGGACTGGTGGCTTCTAGTATATGCCGAGTGTTTCACGAGAAACAGCACTTCTTCGACATCTCTATCTTGTCTATATTTGTGAAATAGTGAGTAACCGGGAAGAGTAAATTCACCTAAATAATGCTTGGTGCTCAATTTCATCCACGATTCTCTGATTGCTATTATGTCGATACTTTAATTCAATGCACTGACACCTAATTCTTAAATTTTGTCTCTGAGACTTGACTTGGCTCGAATTGCCTTTGAACAGAAAATTTCTATTCTCAGCTTAATTATTAATATCTTATTTCAGCAAAGAACGTAACCCACTCTTGAATGTGACAAAATAGAAAGCAAACAGTTTTATTGCCACTCGGCAAAAGTATTGCTCCAGATTATATGCACTTGGGAAAGTTACAGAAATTCCCTACAATGGCAGATTTTTGGTAAACAGTCTTAGAAAAATTCGGACAATATTTTTTACGGGACAAATAATGTCCGATTAAATGATGCATGGAAGGAAAATAGGATAAAATAATAACAGTTGGAGATTTAAAAAAAATACTCACAAATTGTTGTTTTACCCAAAACATCTGAACAAACAATGTAATTCCCAAATTTGTTATTTGTTGCTAATCCTCCTCAAACGAAATTGAAATAATTGCAATGAACAATTTTGTTTGTAATATTTAAAAATAGGGACTTTCTATTGGGTAAGGGGAGCCTTCTTTTGATTAGCTCTAACCAGTTCGTTGTCTACTGAGGGTGTCAAGCATTTGATGCAATGGACAGAAAGTATTTTGAAGCGATTATGAAGGGTTACCGAAGAACACCTGTGTTTTTCCTCGCAGGAAGATCCAATGAATTTTTATAGGATTTAACGCGCAACTGCGGAGACGCCAATCCATGTTTGAGCCTCCTGAAAACCATTTCGACCCATAAACTCTTAGAATATCTTAAAACGTGACTAGGAGCATTATTTATCGTACTCGGTAGCTGTACCTTAAACCGAGGTTGGGAGTACTTCTCCAAAACTACCAGTGGAAATTCGAATCTATTTGGATGACGTCATCCACTTCAGATGGTTTTATTAGCTTTTCTTCACCGATATTTGCAGCTCAATGAATCAGTCATCCACCTGGTTGTCGCCTGTTGAAAAGCATCATCTGGCGTTCAGGCACGACCCCAAACAACCATGGGGCCCATCGACAGTGACTTCAGATCTGTTTGAGGAGGTAACCTGACTGCAATCAGCTTTCATATGTGTCCGAGTCCAAACCAGCCTTATTGTTGTTATATACAACTTTTTTTTTTTGCTGTTTCAAACGTGGTAAATTTTCTTGAGAGCCTAACACGTGGACTCTCTTCATTTACAAATAATGACAATGAACAGTTACATGTATGATTTTGCTGCTAATACGATGATTTTGTCTCTCTTTTTTATAAATTTTTCGCTTACATAGCGGGCTGCAGCGTAGCTGCCACCTGATAACCTTTTTTTTTACCCACTGCGTTTATGGGCTGGCCTTCAGTCATTCAGGAGAGCGGCCATAATGTCTCAATCAGGGTCAGGTAGGCTCGAACCTACAACCTTCAGCTCGCAATGGAAGTCTGTTGGGAGGATAGCCCGACACGCTTCCCACTCGACCACCGAGCTAGCGTCCGAGGGGATCAAAGACCTTTCGGCTAATCAAAAGAAGTACAGGTTGAACGCTTTTTTTTTCTTATTGCATTTCCTTATAGGAACGTTTATTGTTACCGTGTCACTTTCCAGGAGAAGGGCTTCTTACAGCCCAACTTCGGACAGTTGATAGAATCGATCTTCAGGAATCGGGTGTAAACAACATATCACCTCAGATTGCAGTGATGTGCATCTGGGTGATTGTGTCACTCTACTTTTTTTGTCAGTAATGCTCTTCTCTAAACTATCTGCTTACATGGATAAGAATGACACTAGATTTACCTGATTTTAGTTTTTTTTTACAAATTTGTATTTGCTTCTTCTAAAGCTGAGATGGAATCTGACAATAGTACGGTACGAAAAAAATGATATAATGGACACTTTTTTATGAACGGTGGAAAGCTCTCCAATTCACTATCCGATCTTCATTGTCATAATGCATAACCACCCCTACCAGGCTGTTACTAAAATATGCCATTAGCGTTTTATAAAGTCATACCAGTTGCCACAGTGGAAGAGTCTCTATTTTAAATTTCGTTTGGGAAACAGAGGAAAGCTTGCACTTAAGATACTTTCAACATGGCTCCTGTCGGCTTCAGGTTTCCTTACTATTATGCCCAAATATTTTGTATGACAATGACAGGCATGTGAAGTAGCCTGCATGAAGCACCATCCAAATTCCTTTCTAGTCAATGCATAATAATAATATTCGCATTGATATCATGTTGAACGTCAAACAAAGCCTATCAGTGGGACAATGCATGCAGCCATGTGTTTCAGCTCAGAAAACTTGATGGTTCTTTGGACAAAGTCTGCTTTAAAAAACGAGTAATCTGGTATCATCAACTTTGTCCAGAAACTTTTCGTCGTGATGGCATCGATTAAGAAGCTTGGCAGGCTGGGTCAGTAACCCTTGAGAAAGGCTACGGCCTATTGGTGGGATACTCGTCAGTGAAGAAGGTCGTGTTCGGATCTTCGAAGAGCCCATAAAGAGAAAAGTAAAGCCCCAGAAGAAATCCTTGAGGAACAAGCGACCATTATCTGCACAACATGTTACTTTGTGTTGCACATTGGGATCTGAACTTAACAAGCAAATGTGAACCGATGCGAACTTATAACATAAACATTAAATACATTTTTATTCATAAACAGCACAATAAAATACTGCGAGCAGGCCGCGGTGATTGATATTAGGTAGATTAGCGCTGATCAGATTGGATCACAATTTATTCAGAAACAGTTGAAACAGTTCATTACAACAAGATTGTACAGTTCACATGTTATTTTATTTTACAGCTATGATATATCAGGGTACAAATTTCAGGTCATATTTTACCTATTTAAAGCTTCAGGGCAACCTAATTCTTACCAATCAATTTTACCTATCCTAGAATGTCTTACAAATAAATGTGTCCTGATATATTGAGCCTAGAAACCAACTGGGATCAATCACTAGGACAGTTAAATACCTGACACTATTTGACAAAAGAGTCCTATTAACATTGAAATAATGAG
Source organism: Gammarus roeselii (assembly GCA_016164225.1). Lineage (NCBI taxonomy): Eukaryota > Metazoa > Arthropoda > Malacostraca > Amphipoda > Gammaridae > Gammarus > Gammarus roeselii. The sequence goes on from SDVV010032140.1 coordinate 6,587, forward strand.
ACGTCAAAAAAACTGCTATGTTGTTGAGTTGGTAATTCATCTTCTTCTAACAAGGTTACAAATTCAGATACGAATGAGAGACGTTGAGAAAACACTAAAGCGATAAAAAGTCTTCGTTGGGTTAGTGATGATAAGCATAATCCTTCAGTCTTGACCTAAAGATTGAAAAGAATTATTATGACTGTAAACAGAAATTAGCGAGTTCCAAATTTTAACACAATTGAAGTGGATACTGGATGTTATTATGGATCTATTATAGCGGGGTACTACAAAGTTATTCGCATTTATTGTATAATGATTGTGAACAACAAAAAATTTCCTTATAGAATTGAATAGTTATTAATCATAGTTTCTAAGAAAACTTTTGAACGCGTATTGGGCAATTCCGTTAATTTAAAATAGCTGGAACAATGAGATAAAAAAGGTTATAAGGGCAGATTGGGCAGGAATTCATTTAATTTATATGGAATGCCTATATGTAGTGAGAATTTTAATGATAAGATGTCGATGTGATTTTTGAATGACATTTTCATCAAAAGATAACCCAAAGAATTCAGTGCTGTATATCTCATGAAATCCATCCTTCAAATTTTATGTGTGGTAAATTTGTAACTTGTTGTGTTTTTGCTGCTAATTCCAATACGGTTTGCAGTTAGTCACCTGTTAACCTGATCGAGTTCTTTTTTAATTGAGTCAGTTAATTCCTTTACAAAAAAATACAATGCGTTCACTTTATTAATTCAAAAACTAAGAAAAGCTAATCATGATGAAAACAAAACCTTGTCTTTCCTCTTCAAAGCTCTAATGTCGATTGTGTTACAAAATTGAATTTATTTCTTCATTTTGATCACATTACATGATCGATTCAAGGACAGCAAATCTAAAATCTATAAAATAATTGTATCCATATGGAAATTGGCAATGATTTAATTTTATGCAAAACATTTTCTTATGAGTTTACGCCATCAAGAAAGCGGTTAAGTAATTCACCATTTTCTACTGCTTGTCGGGCAATATGTGCGTTACGATAGCACACCATAAGCTCCAAAAGGTCTTTACCATTTGACATATCTGTCAAATTGAGTCATATCCTGTTCAGCATATCCAGCTAAATGCAGCTTTCCTTGTGACGCAGGCTTCTATCGTTGCTGCCTCGAGTCTGTTGATGTCAGCGACACAAAGGAAGACCCACTCTTTCTGTCAGATCCGAACAAAAGTAACCTACTACAACGCTAAGCTCCTCTTGTGGTGATTTTGTACTTCTCCTTCGGGGAATTACTTCTCCATTCCAGGAGAAGTAGCTTACCTGAAAACACACAAATAAAATCCAGTTCGTTAATAGAAGTAGGGATGACCGGTTCTTGCACGTAGCTCATTTCATGATGAAACAACGACTATAACATTTGGAAACTAATTTCTTTACTTATTGCCAATGATGTGGGGTAATATTTTGGTTACCATGATATATTGAAGTAAATTCCAATACCATTGCAATGCCATCGTGATGACTGATTATTACATATTGGTATATTTAATATTATCCTAAATAATTAAATATTATTGGTGCTTGTATCTCCTTTTGTTTAGACAGATTGAAGAATGAGTCGCTTTTGTTTCAACAAGTTTGCCAACATGTTCTAAATTAAGTGCTTGGTGCATTCAGCGCATGTATACAAATTGAAGCTATTAACGCAGCATTGATTATAAAGAGTTTACTGGAAAACGCGTTCATTTGTACATTTGATGCCGAATTGTCTGTTTCGCGATAAAATATGGTGAGATCACATATGCTAATGAAATATAGATGCTATTAAATATTCATGGAAGTACGTGAATGTGCATTTGTGTTCATTAGATTTAATTTACCTCCGATCTTTATATGTGCTTTCAAGTGGAAATCACACATTTTGGGAAATCAGGAATCGAATACTTATGCCTCTTTTTCATCAGTGCCGTGCCACGCCTACCTTGTTCCAACGACTTTGTCACGCCAAACCCGCAACGCTGACTATGTCAGCGTGGGATGACATCACTCTGTCAGATGATGCCATCACCCTGTCAGATGATGCCATCACCTACCATCAGGTACCGAGGGCTGCTCCCACTGAGGACAAATAGTGCATAGCCGCCGAAATCGCATCCAAAATCAAAAGCCTCTGATCCCATAACCCTGCAGGCTCTGATGGTTTCCTTTCCAAGTTTGTCAAGAACGTCTAGGAATAAATCGTCCTCAGCTTCTGGTGTTCTTCGGTCAGTCACTGGAGGAGGAAGCGGGTCCCTATCTTACTCCTCATCTACATGAAGGAAGTGAAGGATCTACCGCAACCCCAGTTGTGGGTAATATGTTGAAGTCCATTACCGTGAAGCAGACAGTGCCACGCTGACCCTCTCATGTCGACACTGACCCGCCGACCCGGACACGGTCACCCGGACACGTTGACTCTGAAATGCCCACTCAGCCTCAGAACTGCTCTGACGGATGCTCAAACAAATGAATCACATACGACCAATTATATTCAAGAAATCGACCGACTCTACAGCTGTTCAAGAAGGAAACGAATGTTTACGTTAATTTTTCTAGTCGCATCTTCAAATGGTATCAAAAATCCAAACTCAGATTTTTTCTTGATCCTGATCTCTTTCTTGAGCTCGGTCAAAGATCAATAGATGTCGTTTGTAGACACGGGAAATATGAAATGCTGTTTGCTCGAAGACCATCAAGGATGAACTTAATGTTAACCAACGACGAAATACGAAGAATTTGGATACATTTATGTGGGTTTCATTCTAAATGTTAGCTCGTAGTTCAACCCCTGTTGCGGTCACACGGTCTACCATAGAGAGAACGCATATCGTAGGTAGCTTGTAAACATAATAAACAACGATATGGGCCAATGATTTTGAATCAAAACAAAATAAATTTGATCACACATGCAAGAAAGTATTTGCTAAGTCTAGATAACTGCAGCTTGATACTGTGTAGCAAACAACAATCTCTAAATTTAAATTCTGAATCCCTCTTTTTTTACCTCATCATCTATCAGGATGAGGTTTGATGATAAATCTACAAAGTATTCCAACGCAATGAATATCATTCTTTGATAATGACCAACTTTAAATTCGTTTCAAAACTCGAACAATCAAATACATCAGTTTGCAGCGGTTCCGATGTATATTTACTGAAGTGTAAAGTTAGCTTTAACGCCCTTCTACTCACGAGTGAAATATACTTCTGAAACTTAAATAAGTATTTTCATTCCGCCTGTAAATAAAACAACCTTTTTTTCTGCGAAGACATACAGACTTTTTTTGCGGGAATGACATTTTTCCAACTATCCCCTTAGAGCGTGAGCTGGTTGGCATCAACACTGTAAAACCATTATTGGAATCCCAAAAAACTTTTAGGATAATGCAAGAAGTGCTCTCTTTATGATTAGAAATGTTGGTCAGGCTGCTACGTGACACTGTAGTCAGACTGCAAAGTTTGAATTACTCTATAATGGGTTTCTGTGAAAATGGATATTTTTTAAGTTTCCGGACATTCGTGCGTTAGCAAACGAAATTGGACAGACTTCGTCTACATGAAAAATAAATTAAATGTTAGATTACAATTAACTACTCCGCTTGTAAAATTGCTTACCTGCACTGATTAACTCCGCAATAAATTTTGTTCTCCTAAAATGTGAAGCAAATTATTAATTAGTTTAATTATTATTCCACAATACTATGATTTCTGTGAACTATTAGGCCTAATTCCAATTTGAAAACAATAGTGATAGAGTAGAGCAACTGAATTACTTAATTAAACTCCTCTGAAAATTTGATCGGTCATGTAAAAGCCCTGAGTCATTCCAGTTCAATGCAAAAAACGTTAATAGTTTCAGAATCCTGTCAGGTTTTCATGAACGTTAAGCCTATGCCTGACCGACCAGAAAGTGGTATCACTGGAAATAATACCATAATTCGTATCCCACACGCACACCGATTTCTAAATGTACCAGCTTACATCAATCGATGATATTACGCATGTAAAAAATTACATTTGAGTACGGGGCATGGAGGACCCTACTTACGATCTGGCCAATGATCCAGTAAACCTACTTCAAGATAACAATTAGGAATTGTTAACATGATGCTTTCCCAACTGCTTCCGAGCACGTCGAACATTCCAAATTAATCTGATTGCACAAGTATTTGAAAAATTATTGATCATTCTGTTTTCAATTCGTGACCATTTTTCACAGCCCCTCATACCACGATGAAATAGTAAATATTGCTCATCCTGCCCATCATTCCTCTCTCTATGGGGTTTTTCATAGAAAAAGGAATGTTTTTCGTATTCAGTGCCAGCATTTCGAAAAGATTTATATTGCCCTGGGATTTACAGAGGGATTCACCGAGGACAAATTGCATAAGTTTCTCGATGTCTTTACACGGGAGAAAGAAAAAAAATTAGATCGTTCAGTTCCAACGGACATAGAAAAGACGGTGTCCGACATTAACCGAGGGCTCGGTGTCACCAACTTTGAGAGATCCAAATGGAATTCAGTTTTAAGTCAATAGACAGTTTGGATGTTAACACAATACTTCCCCACAGCTGGGTGGTTAGTGGTTTTGTATGTTGATCAAGGTAATCAAGATAGACGCAATAGACATACACCGACACTGCATCCACAAATCCGATTCCCTTCCTTTGAATCGTATCATTTCCATCTAAATGTATTCAATGAGTTCGGACTAAAAATTTGTAACAAATATAATGATAATGATGAACGCTCTGTATCAATAACATATATATCAGAACATTGGAGGAGTAATGTCACGCCACATATGACTCTTCAAGTGCAGCTAATTCATGGTGGCTTTTTATCAGATAT
>SDVV010032141.1:0-11463 GCA_016164225.1 Gammarus roeselii
TCTTGGTGTAAGGCTAAATTTATTTTCACGATCCCGAAGTTCGAAGGGAAATTAAATATACAGCAGCAAATATAATTTAGTATTCCATGACGTGTTTCGCTATCATTAGCTCATCAGATGGAAAGTCTCAAACAAAATTTATACATTAACAACTACTGAAATTTTGGATGTTATATAGTACTGGTAAGTAACTATGCTACGGAAAAGAGTCTCGAAAAAATCGAAAAAGATGTCACTTTCTTGGTTGCTATGGTAACCAACATAAACTCATGCTAAATTTATAACTAAACATTTCTTAGGAAGTCACTAGTGCAGCCGTGAGGAATGGTAACTGCAGACGCTGAAGACGGGAGGGGTGGGAAGCTTACAATCTTCACCGGGTAGGTGTCTTCAAAGTCCATCGAAGCCAAATTCTTCTTAGCACTTGACTTCACTCGTGAAAACTCCCTGACGAAATGTTAGTAGTCCAAAAGGTAATAATGACCGAAGACCCGTTCATCACGAATTCACAGCCGCACGGATAGTACAATTAACATTGTTGGAAAAGAGGTTATCTATCAAAGTTGCTGAGTCAGAAGTTGGACGAGTTTATTCAATAATTAATGGGTATAAATAATGCGAGAGGAAGTCTTTACAAAAGCCAGTAACTTAATTCGATCTCCGGTACACAATCAGATTTACTTTAATATACACAATATTATGAGCTATTATCGACGCTACTGAAAGAAATATTCATATTGTATTAACCTCCTCATTACAATGAACACCAGCAGAAATAGTCTCAATACTTAACCTGGTTAAACAGTTCAGGTTTAGGGATAGCTGTCAGCCTGATATATTTATATTTAAATAAGTAAACACTTACCATAATTCTCGTGTTATTATTTGTATATTTAGATTGTTACCCGGTAAAATATATAAGTCATGTAACGGGTTTGTCAATTTGGTTTCACAGTGTCCTAGCACTAAAGATGCTGTATTGATATGGAGGCTAGAAAGGTCACTTTCAAACTGGTAATATTTTAAGCCATGCAGGTAAGAATATTGTTTCTCAATATATCTGACAGTATCTTTTACGGGTACTAAACGTACATATAAGTAACCAAACAACCTCAACTGTATCATCCAAAATCTGGTCAATCTCCTTTACAAAATAGATTGAACCTGCAGTCAAGTGAGACCGCAGCTTCAGACTAGTATATCCTCCTTCCAATCAAACACTGCATGAGTTTCTTACTGGATTTGTGGTCATTGCAAAACAATGTGGCGCAGGGTTCGTCATCTAATTTTTATCGGGCTTAAATAGGACTGCAACAAATGTCGTCCACAACTTTCCCGTTGCTGAAGGTCTCACTTTTGTGTCAATATAATTTGTTTTTGGTACGAGTACTACAACATTATATTTGTATCGTGTCAGGATATGATTGTAATTAAAACTGAATTCAACATGTTTGTAAATCAACAAACGACCTCCATGTCTCTTCTATCAACAGCTCTAAACTAAATGACGGATCAAGTAACCACATGGACTTCTCTGATCGTGCCGTGCATGCCCGATTAGATAAGCAGCTTCAACAATGTTCTCTGCGAAGTCGATCCGGACTAGAAAACCAAAATAAATAATGCGGAGCATCACCATTAATCTTCAGAACCAAACAATTTTACCTGCAGCTTCCTAAACTCATACATTTTTGTTTGTCGTATTTCTTTCAAGAAAGGTTTGTGGGCTGATCTCAAACTGTTACTCCGGTCTGGTTTGTGAGCAATGATTTTACTTTACATATATTTCTGAGTTAAGGGGTTCAATCTGTATTAGTTTGTCGTCGGTGGAAACTGAATTACGAAGGTGGTTTTGCTGCTGAATATTGAGCTTTTTTGAGCGTCAAAAAAGTTGGATTGAAGTCCCCGATGAACTCGTCGATTTTATACAGTCTGTCTGCACGCTGGTGAATCGTCTTGTGACTGCATTGATGGATGTGTATTGAGCGATGGTGAATACGTGAGAGCGGTTTCTATTGACGCAGTGTATTAGTTTTCGTCTGCTTTCTTGTAGTTACAAAAAGTATGAGTGTCATGTTGTGGATTGTGTATCAAAATGGATAACTAATGACTAGTGAATGGTGGTCAAAGGACATATCTTGGTTGATCGTAGGTGGCCAAATTAACCCATCCTATAGGTCTGCACTACAGTATGTGCGGAAACAGTATCTTTGTCCTAATTATTATTATAAATTCTCGTTCGTATGCAAGCTAGTGCTAATGGAAAATATTTAACAATGTTCATAATATCTTATATATTTTTCGTTTCATTTCTCGATTTTCTTGTTCCGTAGTGCTTGGTAGTTTCATTGACGTACTGTGCTTCTCCATTCTCGTATCGGCGGTGAACAAATACGTTCGTGCTGATGGATTTTTTTTTATCTTCTTCAATTATATTTTTTAATTTAACGAAACCCGCTTCTACTCGTCTCGACTTATCTCGACTCGACTCGCTCGTCTCTACTCGTCACAACTCGCCTCGGCTCGCCTCGAGTAGATTGAATCAGCGTTGTTTCATTTTTGTTTGTTGTAGGGTGTGAGGCTGCTGGCCCCACGCCTAACCACGTCCATTGTTTCCGGTCTGAGTTACAGACACTGCGCGTCTGTAACAGGTAGACAATGTCTATGGTTTTCAGGTCTGAGTTACAGACGCTGTAACAGTGAGACTATGTCTATGGGAACCCATATATGGTTTTCCGGTCTGAGTTACAGACGCTGTAACAGTGAGACAATGTCTATGGTAACCCGTGTATGGTTTTCTTGGTCATGAGAGGTCCGTTAAATGTTAGGGCTGAAAGGTGCACATGGAATGTGGGTGTCTGGGTTGCTTAATGTGGTTTGTGGGCCTTAGCCCTCGTGTGTCAATGGCTCTCCGGTCAGTGGTGTGTGCGGGTTGTTAAGTGCCAGCGCGTGCGGTAAAACTATCAAGAGCAGAGGTATTGTTGTTGGTACTGTTGAGGTAATCTGATTGAGGTACGTACTGCGGTTGACATAAGCGGGGCGGTGGGATGCGTGCGTTAAACAGATTGTATTGTTGCTTGTGGATTGTATTGAGTACGATTGCAACACTAGCGTGTTGTCGAGTGTTCGTGGTACGAACATTTTGAGTGCAAGTATAATGACTCTGCACCGTAGTCGTTGTTTGGACGATCGTGGTATTGTTGTGTATCCAAGAAATTTTGGTGTACTGTTTTTTTGTTTGAATTCAATTTATTGGAGTAGAGATATGTGATTGTGATGTAATGGAGAAGCGTTTGATTTTATTTTATTTGTGATCAATGTCGTTCGTGTCATTTTCCATTATATTTATGTGTCCTTTGTTGGTTTGAGGTGGTCGTGATGGTGCAGACAGAGGCGTTGAGGTTGGAGAGTGTGGGCGTGGGTGTGATGCCGAGGTGGGATTAGAACGGGAGCACGTGTCGACATGGGTTACAGCTCGGGTAGAGGAGTGGCTGTCGGAATCGTTGAGGCCTCAGAACGCCCGAATGAGGAGCCACCCAGAGAGAGGAGGTAGGTAAAGGTGCCTACCGTAGGGCCGGGAGAGATGGGTCCATGTCCCATATGTACACTGAATCGCGCTAACCCAGCGCATGAAGAGGGACAACCCCCGGTGAGGCACGGGTAAGCTTCGGGACCAGTGTTGGATTCTATTTCACCGGCTTGGGGAAGGAGAAAGGTATAGAAGGGCGGTGTTTGTTCACTTACCCTTCGAGAAAAAACGTTGAAAATATGTTGCCGCTCAGTTGCCTGGGGCATTGTCGTTGCCGCTCAGTTGCCGCTCAGTTGCCTGGGGCATTGTCGTTGCCGCTCAGTTGCCGCTCAGTTGCCTGGGGCATTGTCGTTGCCGCTCAGTTGCCGCTCAGTTGCCGCTCAGTTGCCTGGGGCATAATCGTTGCCGCTTAGTTGCCGCTCAGTTGCTTGGGGCATTGTCGTTGCCGCTCAGTTGCCGCTCAGTTGCCTGGGGCATTGGCGTTGCCGCTCAGTTGCCGCTCAGTTGCCTGGGGCATTGTCGTTGCCGCTCAGTTGCCGCTCAGTTGCCCGGGGCATTGTCGTTGCCGCTCAGTTGCCGCTCAGTTGCCTGGGGCATTGTCGTTGCCGCTCAGTTGCCTGGGGCATTGTCGTTGCCGCTCAGTTGCCGCTCGGTTGCCGCTCAGTTGCCTGGGGCATTGTCGTTGGGCCAGAGGAACGGGCAGCTCACAGGCTGCGTCCGCGTAGAGGCCGGCCATCTACGACGACGTGATGGAGGAGGTGTTGATAGATTTTCGCTGAGGTCGAGCTCTAGACGCCGCCACCTCAAGTAGGCCATCTTGTTATGATCTTCCAACGCCTTAAAGCTCTCTCGTTGGACGTTTCAACAATGAGTAGACGAGCTTAAAGGGATAACTACTCTCTGTCCTCGGCGATGAGTAACTGAGGAGGACCTCAAGCACCAGCAGACGAGCTGAAATTGTAAACAATTTAGCGCAGGTTTCCTCATGTCTTAGCAGCGGCTGAGGGAGTAATCCTCCAGAGGCAGCCATCAGTCTTGGGTCCGCGGATGAATAAATGATCACAGTTGGGATGGTGTAGGCGGTGGTAGGAGGATAGTAAAGGTGATTGCTTGAGCAGTATACACGTATAACAATTCGGCTGATGGTTTGCTTGAAAGAGTATGTAGGGTCGAATGAGTTTCGATTACGGGGTCCATCTCCCACTAAGCGGCGGGTCGGAACAAATGATATTGTCATTTGTGCAGCAGTATGGGATGCACAGAAATCATCACATGCGCGGCATTACGACGCAGTAAATCATCACATGCGCGGCATTATGACGCAGTTGTCAATCATCCCATGCGCGGCATTATGATGCAGTTGTCAATCATCACATGCGCGGCATTATGACGCAATTGTCAATCATCCCATGTGCGGCATTATGACGCAGTTGTCAATCATCACATGCACGGCATTATGACGCAGTTGTTTGACGCACAGTTACAGACCAGCCTTGGCAGTATAGCGACTATCTTATTAATACAAAGCTATTAATAAAGACTTTACTTCTCAACGAACCGTTGGCGACGAAATGCTCAATAAATCAAAAATATATAGGGAACAATTTACATTTTTCGAAAACTTGGCATCAACGTGGTTCTGGAGATTTCTAATCATTACCTATCTTAGCTATAAGAAGTGAACCGTTGGTAGTGAGTATAAGTGAGCCGTTGGTAGAGAAAAAAAGAACAGCCCTCAGCATGAAAAACAATCTACTCATTTCCAATTAAGGACGTAGTTTTGAAATTTCTTGAATGCACCAAAACTACACCATCAACAACATTCACAAAATCATTTCTCTAGAAAATCGAAAACAGTAATTTAAAAAATAACAAACCAAGCTCGACTCTTCCAAGATACTCGAGCAGCGACAAAGGCGGGCGATCGCCAGGCAAATCCAATTGTTTAAAGCAACCGTTAACGTTGGGTTCAAAATGGAGACGTTGACGTATAGCAGGAAATGAAAAATAATACGCGTGATGATATTCATTTTGACTGTATATCATCGCACATCCAGAAAACAAAAATCAGCTTGGATTTCTGTTGAGAAGCAGGTTCAAAATATACGCAGAGTGAGTTAGGCGACAGCACATATAAAGATGATTGCATTCATGATCAAACACATCAATTAAGTATATTGGCAGTGCGAAGGTGTGGGGAGGCTCTTCCATCTATTATCTTAAAGACGCGGTGAAGGCTCGCGTACGGCATGCGTTACATGAGCAGACATCCGTTGATGGGTCCGAGGTATAGAACAGGACGATTCAATGTTAACTCCTAGGTATTCTTATTTATCTTTATATTACATTCATTAGAAGACGTGAGTTTTTGCTATTGAATTATTATTGAACTTCCCAAATCGTTTTGAGTGCACATGGGGATTGAAACCATTTGCGTGTGAAAATTGTCCAGTCATAAACAGCACAAAACATTTTCAATGACTAAAATTGGACATTGATTCGAACAAGCTATCTTCTCGTCCTAATTGAAGTTCAAAAAATGTTATTATTACGGAATAAAATAAGATCATATTATTAATGGCATCAATGATGAAAAGCCGCCGATATCCGAGCAGTTAATAAACCACGCAGAGAGGTTGCGTGTTAACTATCTCAGATCGACTAGGGTGGCTCTTTGTGGGGCCGCGTATGTTAGTGTGCCTCTGAGGGCAAGGTAAAAGTGCGCCTGGAATGAGGGACGAGGCAGTTCCTCTAAAGTGCCGTCAGTACAGGAACAAAGAACAGCTGTGAGCGATCATCGTTAGGAGACTGTTAGAGACAGTACCAGTGATGATCGTGAGACAGTTTATTAAAGAAAGAGCGTGACAAAACGTATCAGTAAAGAGCTTCTCAAAATATACATATGCGTTTGAAGCAGCCCACTAGAACAGATGGTAGACTAGAATGAACAGACCGTGACAGAATGTTCCAAAAAGAGGCACTTAGTAACTCTCTGGAACGAAGAGGTAATTAATAATAATAATAATAATAATAATAATAGACTTTATTGAAGCACTCGATGGTACAATAATGATTACACAGAAGCAAGTTTGACAGCGTTCTTACCAATACATCCAAATTACGCAACAAAAGAACATACATGGAGACAAGACAGAGTAGGGCTGAAACACGCGACATAGATTTCTAAGTTGAGTTGGCGACAAACGCGACTGGATACATTAGTATGTACTTCTCCCCATGACTGTATATACTAAAGCTCACTTTTTGAGAAGGAAAGCACATAGCCGCCTGCCAGCCACTTATCAGGGACGTATCCAGCCTGCCATTCCCGCACGTACAATGGGCCCACAACATGGAAAGGCAGACAGATGTCAAACATTATTTCTGCACCCACCCCTCTATAATTGGAGATATTTCGTATCCCTCTTACCCCGGCAATTGCCAACAATGGCACGCGGGCTTATGTCGGGTAATATACGCCTTTGTCAGATCGCTTGCCGCTCTATGCAGAGCTGCCACTACGTGGCTGCGCTCCCTATAATGGCAAAAGCGGGTGCAACCACTCAATCCATAAACTGGCAGTTCAATGACATTGCAAAAAAATAAATGTTTGCTCAATTCTTATCAATAAGCTAACTGTTCTGCCACCAGAGTTGATTCAAATACATGTAAATGCTGATACGGATAAATTAGATGAGCTGTATGGGTGTATATGTAATGCAGTTCTGGTGTCTGTGAGAGAAGCGTTCGGGATAAAAACGCCGCGCAGGATGCGCCGGGTCCCGGGTTAGACCAGGCATGTGGCTGTCTTGCACGACGCCAGAGTAGCGGCCTATGTGCAATGGCGAAATGCTAGGAAACCCCGAAATGGCCTCACGCATAGAGAAAAAAAAACAGAATGAATTACGCCTGCAACTATACACTTCGCTTATGTAAGAAACATGAGGACAAATTTCGTGCAACTAGTTTGTGTGAGAAAATGATTAATGGGCGGATGATCGATATCTGGAAACAAATGAAAAATCTGAAACCGAAAGACAGCTCTCTTTCACAATATGTCAATGATATAACAGGGGAGGGAAATATTGCCGAGATGTAGGGCGACCACTTCGATGGTATAATGAACAGTGTCAACGATGACGCTGACTCGATTATTGCTAATGAAGCGCTTAACCAGGGAAACAATAATAATAATAATAATGATGATAAAGTCAATATGTGGGAGCTTACATCAGTTGTTAAGAGATTAAAAAATGGAAAAGCTGTAAGGAAGGATGGTATACCAGCAGAACTCTTCAAGTATGGTCCTGTTCAATTCCTGCATATTATGTAAATTTTCTTCACTAGCTGTCTAACTACCTACCAAAGCTACTTATGGATGTAGTTGTAAAACCTATCACACAGAATGTGCGACTAATGAAGGCCATTACAGAGCAATATCAATTACCACTGCAGCATCGAAGCTGCTAAAAATTGTGATTCAGAACAGATTTGGCGATTGCCTCCAAACAACATCAAACCAATTTGGCTTTAAGCCCCAACATGGAACGATAATGGCTATTTTACCTTAAAATAAACTATTAGTTTCTTTGTCAGTAGAGGCTCGCCAATGTATATGTGTTTTCTAGATGCCAAAAAAGCCTCTGACCGCGTAAATCACTGGGCCCTGTTCAAGATACTAATTGAAAGGGGGGTGCCTATGCGCATCGTAAAACTACTAAAATATTAGAACGAACAACAGCAATGTGCGGTACGGTGGGGGCACTCAACAACAAATCCGTTCCGAACAACCAATGGAATAAGGCAGGGAGGATTCTTTCTCCCCTGTTGTTCAATGTGTATGTAGATAGCCTACACGAGCGTCTAGCTCTTAGCCGTGTTGGGTGTCATATTGACGACTGCTGTACTAACGCAATTAGCTATGCCGACGATATGGTCCTACTGGTTTCTCATGTGGATGCTCTTCAAATTATGATAAATATATGCGAGGCGGAGGTCGCACCACTAGACATTGAGTACAATATTGGCAAATCTGTTTGTATGCTAGTAAAACCGCGCAACGTGCAAAGGTTCCAGTTCCGAACGAATAATTTGTTAAATGGTGCTCAGTTGGATTATGTCAACAGTTTCCCCTACCTAGGTCACTTAATAACAAACGACCGGTGTGACAAAGCTGATATCTCTAGGCAATTCCGGAAATTAAACGCGGTTGGCAATCAGCTTATAAGAAAACTCAACTCCTGCACTACAGATGTAAAAATACAGCTCTTTGAAACCCTACTGCTACCCTATCTACAGTAACTCACAGGGGTGTAAATTTACGAAAACCACAGTCAGTAAACTGAGAGTAGGATACAATGATATTTAACGGAGGCTGATTGGCGTACTAGAAGAACGAGTGCTGGCTTTGTATTTGCAACATATGATGTTGACTGTCTTAAGGTACAAGCTAGAAAAAGTGCCTATAGCCTCCAGGAGCGTATTATAAAAACTAATAATCCCTTCCTGGAGGCCTTATGTAATAATTAAGTGGAACACTGTCAGTGACAGTGCATTTGAATGGTAAAGTACTATTGCGGAGGTCTCGTATTATAGCCGTAACACGAGCCCTCGGTCCAGTCCCTTCATCGACCGGCAGCAGCACACTGCACTAACATGGCTCGTCGTAGGCCCGGCTAATGGCTGGCAGAGGCGGGAGTTGTAGAGGAGGTGTGGAGGTGTATGATAAGAGAATGAGTTGGAAGGAAGAAGGCTGGGAGCTAGTGTTTGGGAATGAGGTAATGCTCTTTGTAGTGGTAGAATCGGTGATGAGGAAACTTTTGAATAGAAAAGGTGGTGATGTGTTGAACGAGTCATGCAATAGCTAGAAGCAGCAGCAACGATCTGCAAAGAATATCAATCGTGTGACGTATGTTAGGACTGGCATGTGTGCAGGAGTGAATGATGCTTTCGGCATATGTTGTTGGTGGGACAAATTACCGACTCCGTCCGAAAAGCTACCGATTGTATCAGTCATTTATCTGTCTCGGTTATGGTACTTCATGTTTACGCTTCGCCGTCTAATTTGCGACACATCTCAGTAATGATGTACATAGTGGAGAATATAGCCTAGGGAAGAACACAGCACATGCGAAACTGACGTCTCACGAGTGTCAATCAATTCGTCCTTAGTTAGTACGATGCAGGGCAGACAATGGGTCCACTGAAGTCGAACACGCACACGACGTTTCACAATGTGCACCATCTGAAGCAACAGATTTTTTCTCAGTGTGATTATTATTCAATGTAATGATCTACACACAGGGTGTCCCACAAAACAGTATTCGTCGTTTGCAAATTAGATCTATTTATAAAATTAGAAGATATTTTGAATCGGATTCCGTCATTCGACAGAGAAATTGTTTTATTTTAATTCCAGAAACCATTACGTTTAAATATTGCCGATTTCAACCGAAGCATTTGAACAAATATTATCTAAGTGTAGTTCCACAATTACTTTTGCCGATGAAACCACATATCTCAATAGCTGATTTTTTTCAAGGTAAAATAGTGAGCAATTGCTTAATAAAACACATTTGAAGTGACAAATAAACATTTTTATTAATAATTTTACCTATTAGACTCCCTTGCCTTCAACATGCTCGATATTTATATCGATGCACAGTTGAGATCTAACTCGCATTGATGCCGGCACTTTTTAAATTAGATCTGGATTGGCTTTCAATAAATCAATATCAGTTGTGAGATGAATTCACAAAACTTCAAAATCGATAGATTTTTTCTTGCAGACCCCGCCTTTTTGATGACCCAACAAAAAGAAATCACATGGAGTCAAATCAGTGCCTATGAGGCCATTTAGTCTCATTTCCTATTTCAATTCTTCTTCGTAGGAAAGTTGCCAGCAAACGTTGTTTTGTGTGCTGTAGCTTCGTCTTGTAGCTATCACATTTGGTGTACAGGGTCACCATAAACACCCCATTATTGTGGAAAGATTTCTCATTCAATGATTTTTGGTAACTTTCCACATTAAAATGACCAAAAAAGGACAATTTACCGCAGAGTCTTGCCTAGCGTGAAAGTGTTATTCAATTAATTTTTATATTGATGATGATATTTTCAGGGGATGTTTTTTTGTGTAATAATGACGGCAGTTTTGTCTATTCACCAGGCCTGCCATTCAAAGAAACACCAGCCTCATCTCCAACCACTAATAGTCAAGTGAATTTTTCTGTGCGTTCATGAACCATTTAACAAATCTTACTCGTATGTACGTTTCTGTACGTTTTTTTGTGAACTATCCGATAAAACATCAAGCGGGACAGTTCAGTATCCTTCAGCTAACCAATGAATTTGGATATCGTTCCAAAACTTGCCGAACTAATTGGGTGTTTTGTTCTGTTGTTTCAGTTTTCTGCCGACAAGGTACCTTTGTTTTTTGTTCTTAAAAATTGCACGATTGATAGGCAAGTTTTTTTCAGGAAATTGTTGCACGAAACTATTTTAAACTTCCTTAAATTTTTTATTTCGGTTATAAGATGTGGAGCTAAGATCTCTGTTCTCTTTTTAATAGCATCTGATGATGTGGAGATAAGATCTCTGTTCTCTTTTTAATAGCATCTGATGATGTGGAGATAAGATCTCTGTTCTCTTTTTAATAGCATCTGATGATGTGGAGATAAGATCTCTGTTCTCTTTTTAATAGCATCTGATGATGGCTCGATAAAAATGAGATATTTGATAGTTAAAATTTTCCAGTAACAGTTTTAACTCGTATTTTAGATTCAATTCAATTGCGGCCTTGCTCAACATTCTGTTTATTGATTAGTTTGTTACAAAGTCATAATTTACAGACGGTTGGTGATTACTGTAATCAACGTTAGGTCTCGCGAAAGTTGCATCAACCAACAGAGTCACACATATATAAATATATATAA